>NW_014650893.1:168037-219261 GCF_001447265.1 Sturnus vulgaris
GAGCGCGGAGCTCGGAGCCGAGAGCTCGGAGCGCGGAGCTCGGAGACGGGAGCGCGGAGCTCGGAGCTGAGAGCTCGGAGCTGAGAGCTCGGAGCGCGGAGCTCGGAGCCGGGAGCGCGGAGCCGGCAGGTTGGAGCGCAAAGCCGGGAGTTCGGAGCTCGGAGCCGGGTGCACGGAGCCCGCAGCCGGCAGCTCGGAGCCCCGAGGTCGCAACTCGAAGCCCGGAGCCCGCAGCTCAGAGCCCTGCGGTCGCAACCCGGAGCTCGGGGCCCGCAGCCCGCAGCTCAGAGCCCCCAGGTCTGAGCTCGGAGCCCGCAGGTCGCAGCTCGGAGCTCGGAGCCCGGAGCTGCTGCGGGGCCGCGGCGCTCGGACGGTCGGTGCCGCCGTCCGGGGGTCCCTGCCCGCCGCGCTCCGCTCGGAAGGGGCTCGCGTTGTCGCTTTGCGGAGCCGTGGATGTAAGCACGGCTTAGGCAAGGCTTATTTGCCTTTAAGAAAAGGGGAGCGTACGCGTCCGTGACTCGAATTTGCTTTTTAAATAAACAGACGTGTCTGAAGGGTTTCACGGTGTCCAGCATGGTGCGAGGAATGCTCTCATGTTCGGGGGAGAGCACAAACACCAGCTACGGCTTGAACGCAGGGCTTCTCGTGGAGTGTCACGATGGTGGGATGCGTTTTTAAGATTCGGGACTTTGACGCCTTCATTTTGATGGAATTTTTGTAGTTTTTTTTTTTAATTTATTTTTTGGACACGTCTCCTAAAATTTAAAGGCTTTTTCTCACAAACGCGGTGGTTGATTCCAGGTAAAACATGAGCGCCGTTGTAGGTAAACAGGAGTTTGTGCGTGTACCGAGGTGTGTTCAGGCCTGCCTGCACGGAAGATGCAGGTATGTGATCCCAATGTCCGTCCTCCCTTCCCCTAAACCTCCGAGGTGAGCAGGGCTGCGGTGCTGGGGCTGGACCTGTGCTCTCGATGCTCCGTGTCCGGCCGAGCGGGCTGGCTGCGCGCTTTGCCGCACAAAATAATATTAAAATGTGATGTGGCACGGGGGATTGTCGCGCCTGTCTTAGGAGGGCACAGAGCCCGCTGGTTCCCGTCCCAAGTTTTGGGGCCACAGGTGCGCTTGTGCCGGGCTGTGCCCCGGTGTTCCCCAGCAGCAGGCTCGTGTTTTGGAGGCTGTGATCAGAGTGTGCCCGGAGCTCGTCGCGGAGGTGAGGAGCGGCAGAGCCGGCAGTGACGGGCAGAGGAATCGGGTCCCGGGTGGGAATTTCCACGGCCCCAAAGCGAGCGGGCGCTCTGGGGATGCAGCCTGGGGCTCGGCAGCATCACTGTGTGTTGTGCTCAGGCATGGCGAGGTGCATTTCTGTGTATTTCTGTATCTTTCCGTATATTTCTGTCGAGCTGTTGCAGTGTTTTTCCCACGTGAAACCGCGGCGTTTAGGCTCCAGCACAGACTGTGGAGTTTTTGCGGTGCTGCTGTGTGGGGTGGCACCTCTCTCTCTTGTTTCCCTGCCTCCCCCTGCTTTTCTGGGGGCATTCACCAAATCTCTCCGTGTTACTGGCTGGGTCTCCAAGCCGAGGCCACTCCGTGAAGCGAGTTTGAGATCTCCTGATGCTGAGGGATGTGTAATAACAGTGTTAGAACGTTTTGCTGTCCTGTGATGATCTCTCTATTCCACAAGGGTCAAGCTTTTGGAAATAGAGACGGTGCTGTGAACAAATCTGAGTTCTCCCGGTTTGTCTGGGCAGTGATCTGGGGTGTCCCTTTCTCGCTGGCTGGCACTGTAACTCTGTTCTTGTGCTCTAAAACACGGGAGGTCGCCCTGGTAAGTGAGAGGTGTAACTGAGCCCAAACACAGCCCTGCCGACCCCAGATCCAGCTGCCAACCGCTGGCTGCCCGACTGCCACCCACACGGGAAGGGTCCGACAAAGTGTCAAGTTGGGTTCGGTTTCGTTTTTTTTTTTTTTCCCCTTCTTTTTATCCTCTCCATCTGTGTGACTCCAAGTCCCTACTCTAAAGAGAGGGAGGAGCAGAGACTTTATTCTATGAAACCATCTTCTAAATGGTAATGAGTCAGGTTTTTCAAGGGAAGCCTCTGAGTCAGGCCTTTTACCAGTTTGTTGTCAGGGACAGCAGAAATAGCCGGGGCATCAGTCAGTGGGATTTTTTTCTCCCCGTCTTTGGCCAGGGTGGTGAGGAAAAGCCGGGGCTGATTCTGCAGCCCTTACTCACGGGGATGGGCACATCGCAGGCACATGGAGCTGTGCCTGCGTGATTCAGGTGTGGAGGACTCTGGGGGTGGTTTTAATTCTTGTTTTGACTTGATGGGGGTGAAGCGTTCGGGATGGTGGAGCAGGGCCTGCCGGATGCGCTGGGCTTGGCTGGAACCGAAGCTCGGGCTGTTGGCACAGGAGTGGAATTTGCCCGGTCCTCGTGGGCTGTGGTGTGCTCACGTCGTGGGAACACTGAGAGGGAGAGCCCGTGAGCAATCCTGGGTGGCGAGGTGAGAGATGGGGAGCTGAGATATCCCTGGCACATTCACCTGGCCGGAGGAGCTGCCGAGGCTGGAAAAGGAGGCTGTTCACCCCTGACTGCCCTGCTCGAAGGGCTTTTCCTCACACAGCTCTCCTGACCGCCAAAACAGCACCGGGGAGCCGTGGTGGGACAGATCCCTGTCCCTCCTCTAGCTGGGAGTTAGAGGGAAAACTCCCTGGTTTCGTTCGGGTGTTTTGGTTTTGGCGAGCCCAGACCCAAAGCCGGCTTTGGAGGTCAGGCAATGAAAGCACCAGAGCAGTTGTTTTCCTCACCTCTTCAGCACAGCGTTGTCATGCCAAGCTCTTCAGCGTGAGTAATCCCAGCCCAGATGGATTGCTGGGATCGCTGGACCCCTGGATGTGGGAATTTACCCTCCCAAACTCGGGAGAGGCACCGGGCCCAGAGCGTGGTATGTGACCTCTTTGGCAGGGAGCGTGTTTGGCCTTGCAGGAAATGACTTGTTCATTTATTTAGTGCTCGTTCAAGGTCCTGCACCGACAGCTGGCTGAGCCCGAGCCCTGGTGTGGAGCAGCAGGGATGGGACACGCTGGCCAGGGGTGAGGGGACCTGCCCAGGCTGGCAGCATCAGCAGAGCAGGGCTGGGCACAGCTGGCAGGGCACAGCTGGAGAGCTGCACTCACAGGGGCTGGCTGCAGGCCACCTCACACAAGTCTTCTGGGGGGCCTGAGGGGGTGCCAAAAATGGGGGTTTGGGGTGCTAAAAATGAGGGTTTGGGGCGCTAAAAATGGGGATGCTCGGGATGGGAGTTTGGGGTGCTCGGGATGAGGGTTTGGGGTGCTCAGGATGAGGATGCTCTGGATGAGGGTTTGGGGTGCTCAGGATGGGGATGTGGGGTGCTCAGGATGCAGGATGCTCCCGATGAGGGGTTGGGGTGCTCAGGATGGGAATGTGGGGTGCTCAGGATGCAGGATGCTCGGGATGAGGGGTTGGGGTGCTCGGGATGAGGATGCTCGGGATGTGAGGCTTTGGGGTGCTCAGGATGTGAGGCTTTGGGGTGCTCGGGATGAGGATGCTCAGGATGTGAGGCTTTGGGGTGCTCAGGATGTGAGGCTTTGGGGTGCTCGGGATGAGGATGCTCGGGATGTGAGGCTTTGGGGTGCTCGGGATGTGAGGCTTTGGGGTGCTCAGGATGTGAGGCTTTGGCGTGCTCAGGATGCTCAGGAGCTCATGGCTGCTTGTGTCCCAGCCCTTTCCTAGCACTCCCCTCCTGCTGCTCGTCCCCCACTAGCCCATTCCTAGAAAAGGCAGGCTGCTCACACTGCCCAGCTTTGGTCCAGAGATCCTCCAAAGACTGAGCCTGGCAGGTATCCCTGTGGCAGGTATTTGTGCCTGCATCCTCTCCTGAGGATAGGGACATTAAAAAAAGCCTCTGCAGGTATTGGACAGCATCATTTTAAAGATCAGTATCCAGCCCTGCAGTTGGAAAACTCCCCTCACCCTGGGCCTGACCTGCTTCTAGGTGTTAGCCTGTCCCAGGGCCCTTTACTCAGTTTTGTGTCTGTTCTTTAAATTGATGGCAGCTCTCTGGTAGCTGGGAGGATCATTGGGATTTTTCTGGTTTCTGTTCCTTTGGAGAGGTGTAAGTTACCCCTTCTGGATTTCCTGTTGATGAGCACAGGAAATTTAGTTTTCATAAAGCCTTCCCTAATATAAAACTTGAAGAAAACAGCCCCGTTCTGTGCAGCCTGTGCCTGAAAACTCGGGAGTTGTGTGTTTTGGAATGAAAAGCACATGGGGCTGGCAGGGAGTGCAGGGTCTGGGGGATGCACCTTAGGCTCCAGTGCAGCAGCTTCTGAAGCTGTGCTGTGTGGTGCTGGGAGCTGCACCGTGCTGTGCTCTGTCCTTTCACAGCCCACAGCCAGCCAGCTGTGCATTTAAAAAAAAAAAAAAAAAAGAGTTTAAAGTTTTTACTTTAGTCTTTTTTTGCTCTTTTTCTAGACTTTGCTTCCTTGCCTTCTCCAGAGCAGGCTTTGGGGTGTCCAAAAGCTTTGTTTGCCCTGGGTTTTAGCAGCAGCAGCCAGGGTCAGACCCATGCCAAGAGGCACTGGCAGCCTCATCCTAATGTTTTCCTGCTGCTGTGGCTTTTTGGGCAGGAGCAGGGGGGGCATGGCCGGGTTTTAGGGGTGTTGTTCCTCCCGTGGCAGTGACCCCAGCCCGCAGAGACCTGCAGCAAACCCTCGGCTAAATCCATGCCTGTGGGCATTGCTGACAGCCTTTGGAGGCAGAGTGGTGTGGTGAGGGTTTGTGGATGGCAGCTGGGGAAATGAGGTCTTGGCTGGCCCGGCAGGGGATGCAGGTGCTCTGTCCCTGCTCCCTAAATCCTGTCACACACTCCTGCAGCCCTGTCCCTTCCCTCTGTGTGATGGCAGGAGGGAAAAGCAGGGGAAGGGAGTGGGACAGAGGCTGCATCCAGCAGAAAGGACTGGATTAAAGACTGAGGCTTGATGTGAACTGGAGATGGTTTCCTTTTCGGTTTGTTTGTGGGGCTTTGTTTTATTTCTTCTTTTTAGGTTCGGTGTCTTGTTTTGTTATGTTTTCTTTGTGGGGTGGGGCTTTTTTTTTTTTTTTTTTTTTGTGTTTTTGGGACTAGGAGCATTGTACCAAGGCCTCCAGGGAAAGGTCTTGTTCTTCTGGAAAGAGGGAGGCATTGAAGAGGAGTCCAGATGTGGTGTCCAGGGAGAGAGCTGTGTGAGACAGAACTTGCTGGGGCTTTTATTTGCCTTTTATGGACTCCTTTGGCTAACGTGGAATGTCATCTGCCTGTAAGCCTTGTCTGTGGGGAGCAGATGGGACCTGGGGATGGGCTGGAGGACAGGGGGAGCAGGGCAGGGGTCCTGTGCCCGTGGGTGGGGAAGGGGAAATGCCTCCCTTTAGCAGGGCAAAAACCCTCCAGGGCACAGAGCAGTGCCTGGAGGCCTGGATTTGGTTATCTGGGACCTGGCTGTGCCCAGGGTGTGTGGGGAGGGGCTGGGATGCTGCTCCTCCATCGTGTGTGCAGGGCTGAAGTCCAGGAGAAGAATCCTTCTGATATACAAGCCAGAATCGTGCTAACTGAGCTGCAAACCCCACTGGGGAGGGTCTGCTGTTGAAATCATCCCCGTTCACACATCCACTGCCTTTTTTTTTTTTTTCCCTAAGATGGCCAGAACGTGCCGTGACACAAAGCAGGAGGAGGAACGAGCCTTACATGGACATTGCTTTTTTTGCTCTGACAGGACCTGCTGTGCAGCTCGGGGGGGTGGTAGGTGAGTGTGTGTGTGTTTGGCCACCGAGGATGAGCTCTGCCTGCCCCGAGGGCTGTGCAGGAACTCACTCCGGGGGATGCTGCCCCAAGGCTGCGTTTTGGGCAGGTTCCATCAGCCCGTGCTCATTCCATCAGCCCGTGCTCACACGGCAGGGCAGGCACCCCAAAACACCCTCCGGGTGCTTAACCTTGCTGAGTAAAACCAACTTTTGAGGATTTGGGTCAGAGGAGGCAGCAAATCCAGCTTGTTCAGGGGTGGAGGGGTTGTCCAAAGGAGTGAGTGAGCGATGTTAAAGGCTCCTGGGTGGAGAAATGATCCCAAGGGAGGTTGCAGGGGGTGCCTGTCTCCATAGCAGAAGTGCTCCAGCCCTCCCAGCATCTTTGTGGCCTCCTCTGGACTTGCTCCCACACATCCATCCCTCTGCCTCCATGCCCAGGGCTGGATTCCAGGTGGGGTCTCACCAGAGCTTCCCAAAGCCTTGATCACAGGGATATTTTTAAAAATAACTGCCCAAAGACCAGACCGGGCTTTTTGTTTCATGTGGTGACAAGTCCCTGGGTGTCCCTGGGTGTCCCTGGGTGTCCCTGGGTGTCCCCAGAGCTGCTCAGGACAGGGACAGAGGATCCTGGGGGGTTCCGGGGGGCTCTGGGGCTGGCAGCTCACGTTGTTTGGATTGGCTGTGGTGGCACGGTGCCAGCTGACACCAGCTGAGAATTTGGCCAGAACAACTTGTCCAAGGTCACCTCTGGGGCTCAGAGCAGAGCAGTGAGTTCAAGCCCGGGGCTGCAGAGCCTCACTTTCGGGGGGAAATAAAGAATAAAGAGGGTCTGACAGTCTCAGAGCCTTATAAAGCAAGGACAGCATCAAGCACTTGATTTTTCTGTGATGTGCAGAACTCTGCTTTGTTCCAGGACCTCTGGTTAAAAATAGAAGTTTTTTTTTTTTTTTTTTTTTTTTTTCCCCCCCTCTGTAGTATTATTTATTTCCTAGAAGCACTGTGGAGCATTCCAGGCTGGCTCACTCCTCAGAGGAGGGCAGGGTGCTGCTGTTCAAGGGCCAGCCAAGAATCTGCTGGACCAGGGATGGTTTTTGATGGTCTCCTCATCTGTGCTTTATGAGGAGCTTCCTGGATGTGTCCAGAGAGGCTTTTCTTTTCTTTTTTTTTCCATTTTTAAAAGTTTTTTTTCACTCCCCTTGGTGTTGGTTTGGGTATGGGAGGGAGGATGAGAGTCATGTCATGGGTGTGCAGTGGGGAGGGATGTGTGGCAGGGCAAGGATTACCTTTTCCAGGTGTAGCCCAAGGTGGCAATTTTGGCTGGAGTGTGCCTGGCTCTGGGTCTGTGATTCCCAGGCCACATCCCTGACTACCCAGATGGATTTCCAGACTTGTTTGCTTACTTCTAAGAAATGTGAGGAAGAGCTGTCCTGAGGCTTCTATGTATATACATTTGCCTGTAATTAAGGTAGGATTAATTGCTGTAAAATGGTGTTTAAGGGCCTGTTATGAGATCAGCAGATAGGAGCATGGGATGAAATGCATAATGAATACATGATGTTATAAATAATGGACACAGCCCGTGCACTGGCATCCCTGAAAGGTAATAGCTCTTTCAATATTTAATTAAATGGGTACCTGAGGGAAAACACTGCCAACAGAAGCATCTCAGGGGCTTTCTGCTCACTGCTCCTGTGAATTCCCAGTGCCAGGCTGGGCTCACACCTCTGTCCCCCACCGTGTTTGACCCCTCTGCCCTGCCTGGCAGTGAATTTTCCCCACCTGGTTGTGAGCAGGGGGGTTCAGCACCAGAGCCAGTGCCTTGTCCAAAGCTGGGACTCGTCCCTGTTCCTCCAGTGCTGTTCCAGCCACTAAAAAAAAATTCCAGTTAGAGATGCTTGTGGTGGTGGTGGTGCAGGGAAACACGAGGGGAAAGGAGATGTGAGGCAAAGGACAGGAGAAAAAAGTCTTTTTTCACTTGAAAAGCACGTTAGTATTGAAATTGGGCACAAAAGCTCCCTTTTCCCTCGTGCTTGTTTACTTTCTTTGCAAGATTCAGCCTTTTTCCTTCGTTTTTTTTTGTGGAGAAAAGCATGAAAAAAAAAAATCCATTTTGTGATGTTTTGCCTATCATCAGAGATACCAGAGTGGGAGCCAGGGCTTATGACAGACAGGCTTTTTTTCCTTTTTTCCCCTTCCCTTTCTTTGCTGTCTTGTTTTTTAGTGCTCCTTCCACTAGAACATGTTGCTCCAAGCCCTGTCCAGCCTGGCTTTGGGCACTGACAGAAAATTGTTCAGGAGGCCAAGCTGCAAGGCTGTCACTTTTCATATATTTTAGAATTTAACTGGGATAAAGGGTAAAGTCATGGTTTCCCTTCCCTTTTTTTTTTTTTTTTTTTTTTAATTCGGCTGGAGATGGATTCAGTGCTGCTCTGCTTTCCCTTCGCTGCCACGGGAAGGGGAAAAATGGTGATGGATGGTTGGCATAGGGATGCCCCAGATGTGCAGCATCTGGGTGTGGTGTGCTGTGGGATTCCCTGTGAGCAGCCCTTTCTGCTACGAAGCTGGGGAGTTTGTAGAGGCATGGAAGGATGGTCAGGAGGAGGAAAACCCGCTTTACTTTAGGGGAGGAGCCGAGGCTGGGATAGGGAGAAGTAAAAATTATTTTTAGCAGGTGCAGAGCCGTTCCTTTTGCTCTTAGGTGTAGCTCAAGAAGAACAGAATGGTCAATTTAATGGCCAGGCCGATAGGAACGCTAAAGAAAACAATTAAGTTTCTGCACAAAGAGGTAATGAGCAGTGAAGGAAGCTTGGAACAATCCCGTATCCAGTGGCATTTTTTGGCACAGCAGTGAACGAACGCAGAGACAGAATCTTATCCTCACTTAACGAGGCTTAACCCAGCACTCTCGAGGATTTCGTGGCCAAGGAGTTCTTGGGGCGGGGGGAGTGTTTTTCATCCTGTTATAAATGGGAGACAAATCTCTTGCAGGGACGCTTTTCCAGAAGGCACGAGGAAATCTCGCTTGCGGAGGGGTGGGCAGCTTTTCAGAGCTAAAATAAACCCAAAGTCACATTTTGCTGTTGCCAGGAGAGCTGCGGAGCTGTTGTTGGACCTTCGTGCTCTGCCCTGCCGACTCCAGCTGGGCTTTGTTGAGAGCGGTGCTGGGCTGGGAGGGGCAGGAGCCTCCGTGGGGCCCTTCTGCACTTCTCCCTCTCGGTCAGGATGCCTGGAAATGCAGCTTTGGAATCGGGGCTAAGGGAGCAGGCTGCTCCTCAGAGCCAGGTGTAGGATTTTCCTGCGCCTTTTGTTGTGTGTTTGGGATTTTTTTTGCTCCCCTCCTCGAGGATGCTCTATTTTATGGTCCTTGCCACCGATGATTTTGGAGGAAAAGCATCTCCCAAATCAGCCTTGACCAAGCACTGATCCGTGTGTGCCGTGCTTGTGCTGAGCCCAGCTCCTGTCTGCAGCACCTCTGGTGGTCCAGGGGCTCGTCTGGTGGTCCAGGGGGCTCGCTGGGCTTGTCCCTGAGGGTGTGGGGCCAGCAGCCCCAGGGGAGAGAGAGGGAGCAGGGCTGCAGCTCCTTCAGCCTCTCCCCACCAGGGCACCCCACTCTGCCCGGCTCCTGTGGGAGCTCCTGCCTGCTCCAGCTTTCCTTTCCTTCCTCCGAAATATTCCCCTGTTGTTTTAACTGCAGGAACGTTTCAGGGAGACCGAGATAATTCAGCTGGTTGTGAAACCAACCCTCCAAAACCCGAAGCTGCCACCGTGAAAACAATGGATAAAAGGGGGCAGACGAGAGAGGAGGAAGGGCAAGCATATTTCGGAAAAGCTGTGCTGTTTTTGGCTCCGGCCAGCAGTTTGCATAGAAAGTAGTTTATTGTCAGTGAGAGCTGTGGATACCTGCCAGCTCTCAGAGCCCTCCCTGCCTGTGCAGCAGTGTTTGTGCCAGGGAAAGGCAGTGGTGACAGAGCTGTCCCTTCTTCTGGGTCAGTCCCCTGCCCCTCAGCCCTTCCATTTTTTGCTGCTTTTCTTCCCCCCCAGCATTGTTGTGGATGAGTTTCTTCTCCTCTTGCAGCGCCGGGTTTGGGTGCTCTTGTCTCCTCTCCTCTGGCTGTGCCAAGGGCTCCGTGTCCCTTGGGATCCCCATTTTCCACACCAGCCCTGCAGGAGCTGGGTGTCTGCCCCGAGGTCTTGCTGCTGTTCCATTTTGGGGTTCCTGTGCCTTGCTTTTGAGAACTGAGTGCAGTGGGGAGCGTGGGGATGTTGCTCAGCGTTGTAAGGTGCTGGGAAGGGCAGCCAGGATGTGTCTGGCTGTGTTTTGTGCAGCTCTCAAAAGTTGTGAACCCCGGCCCAGACCCACGTGGGGATGTGGGTCACACACACGGAGCCTTGCCAGCAGCTCTGAGCTGGTGTCCCCTGGGTTCTGCTTTGCTCTCAGCCCCACTTCCACTCTCCTGAGTGGCACAGGTGAGCAGTGCTGCTGCACAGGCCGTGCCCAGCAGGCTGCCAGCCCAGCCTGGCAAGGGACACAGCTTCCCAGCAAGCTCCCCATGACATGGAGAGGGACACGGCCCCTGCAAGCTGCCTGCATTGTCTTGGTTCTGTTATGAAACGCAGGGCACACAGACAGGGAGGAATGACTCATGTTGGCCATGGGAATATCTCCGAGCAGAGCTCTCCAGAACCTGCGTTCTGATTGTGCCACGTGGGGCTGGTGCTGGGTCGTTGGAGTGGTGGAAAATGTAAAAAAAAAAAATAAAAAATAAAATACCTTGTGTGCTTGAAACAAAACAATCGGCTCGCTATGAGACGCCCTGTGGTGCAGAATTTTGGGAAAGCTCCTCATTGTGCCAGAGCTCCAGAGGATGTCCCAGTAGCATTGCAACATGAAGCCACCAGCTAGAACATTAATTAGGAAAGTGTTCGGTCTGGCTTGCCCAAAATGAGGCACTTGCAGCTGAGGCAGGGCGTTTAGCAGAGTTTACCTCTGCGGGAGAAAGTGGAAAAAAAACTCTTTTGTTGTGGTTCCCGTTAAGAAATCATCCAATCCTGAGTTAAAAAAGAAAGCTGCTGGCTCTCTTTGCTGTAGGTTTTCCTGCTTTTCCTTGGGAGGAAGGGTTTGGCCTGGCAGCTGTGCTGTGGGATGCTGTGGCCGAGGTGATGTCCCAGCACCCAAAGCAGCCCCCACCACACCTCAGGAGTTGCCAGCACATGGGGAAAAACCTCCGGGACCCTCTGTGTCACTCGTGTCCTTGCCAGCGAAATTAAAATCTCAGCGTTGTCACAGGGAAATCCTTGGAAGGCCAAAGCTGTGGAAAAGGTTCATCTCTAACTTCTGCTTGCTATTGGCCTGTTGAGTGAAGCTTGTTTTGGCATGGGGGTGCCCTAGGCAGGATTTTGGGGGTGATGCTGGAGGGGGATGCAGGTTGTGCCCGGGGGGCAGCTGGCCCTGCTCCAAATTTTTCCAGGTGTCACTCACCCCATGGAGCTCGGCCATGTGGGGCAGGTCTGCCGCTATTTACACTGATCCTCAGTCAGTGCTGGATGTAGCCTCTCTAAACACTCCCCACTGCCAAACGAAGCTTTTCCCCTTCCAAAGTCACCTTAGATGACTTTTCTTCCTCCTGCCCCTCGCTCGGAGCGGTTTTTGCCACCCGGCAGAAAGGGGAAGGTTCTGCCGGAGCTGCGGGGCTGTGGCAGTGCCCACGGTGACACAGAGGGGACCTTACCTGCTCGGGGAGAGCTCCTGTGCTGTGAGAGCAGCCTGGAGGTGGAACTGAGACGGCTCAGGCTATGCCAGAGTGGTTGTTGTTACGGGAGATCCCTGATGCTGCATTCCAGCTTGTGCTGCTTTCTTGGGAATCCGCTCCGCTTCCATCGGCTTAATCGTGCTGGTGCTCGCGGGCCAAACTGACAGCAAATTCCACCCTCTAACATTTGTAAAGCATTGAAAGGACAAAGGGCTTGAAGCTTCAAACCGATGGCATTTGGTTTGCCAAGGTAAATTTTTTTTTTTGTTTGTTTTTTTTTTTTTTCTGAGGAAACAGGCTGCCCGTGCAGCTCTTCCCCCAGACTTTCACCCAGATAACTCCTGTGTGTGTGTGTGCTGGGATCACTGGTCCCAGTTACAGCTGGTGGCATTCCTGGGATGCAGATTCCCGGCAATGTTTCCCCCACACGTTCCCTCCTTGCTGCTAGAGCAGAGCTTGGTGTGGGCAGGGCAGACAAGTCTCAGGTGGGGCAGCTCTCTCACCTGGCTGTGCCAGGGAACTTAGCAAAAGGGCTGGGACGTGCAGAGGACCTTTTCCTCTGTCCTTAGGCACCTTCCGAGGCATTGGCCCAAGATTTGAATCTCTATCCCGCTGCTTTTTTTTCCTGTGGTCTGTTTCCAAGGCAGTGGACAAAAGTGGGAATAATTCAGAAGTCCTTGTGAGAGAGCCCGTGCTCTGCTTGGTGGGATGGATGGCTGGGAGGAAAATCCCTCTCAAATGCTGTTTTCCTGCAGGGTCTCCATTGCAAGGGGGCTGATTTGGTGGATGGATACCTTCTACCTTAAAGGGAAAAAAGAAAATAAAAAGAGTTTTCTCCTCCTGCCTTGACTCTGAGGCAGCGTGGGAGGCACGGAGCTGACACATGAGCATGTGTGTCCAGCTGATGAGGCAGACATGGCACATCCAGGGCCCAGCATCCTGGTGCCAGGAATGCTGTGCAAGGCTGCCAGCTGCCTTTGCTGACACGGCTCAAGAACCAGAACCGGGCAAAGGGGAGAGCCAAAGGCAGCCACACCGAGCAATGTTCGGGGGTATTTCAGTTTCCTGCAGGTGTGCAAAGGAGTCAGGGCCGTGCTCTGCCTTGGGTCAGGCGGTTCTGGCCGGGAAAACAGGGATGCTCCTGCAGGATGAGCTTGAGAAGCTGTGGAGGAACACCCAGGGCGGGCATGGGGAGCTGCGGGCACCGCCCCATTCCAGGGGGCTCGGAAACGCTCCTAAACCCGAGGGGGCTTTTTTTTGGCTGCTGCCGAGGCTCAGGGGTGTCCCTTGCTTGGCTGACTGTGTCTGCTCTTCCCTGCAGGTGAAGATGCCCTGGGCAGCTCCGTGGCCGGAGGCGGCGAGCGGAGCGGGCGGCAGCTCCTGCAGGCTCGGGGCCAGAACGGGACGGAGGCTCCGGAGCACGGGGGGACTCTGCACGTCAGGAACTGCACCGAGCCAGGTAGGGCTCGCTGGCACCACGGGGGACAGGTGTGTCCCCAGCCCCTCGGTGCCGCAGGTGCCTCCCTCACTCCTCCGCTGGCAATGCTCGCTTCTTCTGCCGGGCTCCCAGAGCGTTCCCCCAGGTTTTGGGGGCAGGAGGAAAAGGTTTTTTTCTCTCTCTGTTCTTCAGGATTAATGTAGGTTACGTGCCCCAGGAGGAATTCTGACAAGTACAGTTCTTGCTGCACTTCTCTGCCTGTGTTTTTTTTTTTTTTTTTTTTTTTTTTTTTTTTTCCCTGCCCTAATCCTTAATAACAGTTCCGGCTACATGGATGATGATGGTCGCTTTTAGACGGCAAAAACTGCTACAAAAATTCTTCTTACTCCATTTTCTCTTGTTTGCATAACTCTGGCACGGTGCAGACCCAGTCTCAGGTCTCACATCAGCACTGGCATTAATATTTCCCCCCTCAGCATCTGCTGTCTCACCATTGCAGCTGTTCCAGCTGTTCCTGCACAGAGGTCTGTGGAAGAAGCATGGGGGATTTTATTTGTGGCGTGTGGGTTTCCCCGTGTGGTATACTGGACAGCCAGGGAAAAAAGCAGTTTGAGTTTTCTCAGGCTGCTCTTTTCCCTGCCTGTCCAGTAAACCACATCCCCCTGCTCTTCATTCAGAAAGAAAAACAGTAACTCCTGAGTACCTTGTGCTTTCTCAGGAGAAAGCAGAAATACCTAGACGCGTGAAATTAACTGCTCCTTCTTGAAATGATGTGACATTCCACAGCAGAAACCGGTGCAAAATTGCTGCAGAAGGGAAGTGGAAGTCATGGAGTTGAGGTCCTGCCTGTGGTTTTGTCAGTTTTGTTTGGGTGGCTTGTCACACGGTGTAAATGTAAATAAATAACATTTAGTGGCCTTAAGCGCCGTTGTGTTGGTGAGGCTGGGGTGGCAGCCAGGAGCATTTGGGAGTGGGACAGTCCCCAAATTGCAGAGTGTGAGAGAGGGACCTGCTGAGCTCAGGAGGTTGAAACCTGGGGGCTCCCTGTGACCTGGAACCTGCCCCACACCCCTCCAGGTGCTCCTCCTTCCCTGGAAATCAGGGCTTTTCCTGCTCCCTTCCCAAGTGAGCCTGTGCAAGCAGGCAGGAGGGGTTGTTGAAGATCCCTCTGGGCTCCTGGTGGCCTCTCATGGCAGAGTCTGGTGTCAGGCAGCAGGTGCTGCCCTGGCCTCCCCTACCCATCCCCTTGCCCTTGTGGGAGCCACATGAAGGTGTGTGGCCAAAAAGAGTTGGGCAGAGTTTGTTCACAGCAGTAGAGATGTTGGTTAAGAGGGAACATTTGTGATTCTGGGCCACGTTTTGACAGCCTGAGCTCATGGGGAATGACTCCTGTCAGTTCATCAGCTGCCAGCATGGGGCTGTGGAGGGAACACCTCACCTGGCTGCCATGGGCTTCCTCTGAGGAGCCTGCCCTGCCTTCCTCCCGGCCTCAGAAAGGCTGCAAATAAAGCAACAGCCCTGCTTCAGTGTGCTGGTTTAAAGTCATTATCATCAGTAAAAGCAGGAAACACGAGATTGCTGCAGGAACAAAAAGATCTCCCTGTATTCATTTAGACCCTCGGGCGTAAAAGTGCTTAAATTAAACAAATAAAGAGGCTTTTGTGCAATTATTTATTTTTTTTTTTAACATTTCCTCGTCTTATTTCAGGAGGCACTCTGTGCTTTATCAGTATTTCTGATAAAAAATCTCACCTCTGCAGTGAGGCACAGCTGGTTTGCAGTGCTTGGCTCCATTGCCATGGCCAGAGTGAATTCCAGGGAGCTGCAGGGTTGGGGAAAGCCTCCCTTCCCCAGCAGGTGCAGAATGCCTGTGTCAAGAGTGACTTTGTGCTCTCCCTTTTCTTCCTTTTCACCCTTTTCCCCTTTGAACCTCAATCCGATTGGAAAAACAAAGTCGCCTTCCCTCAAGCAAAATTCATTTCACCCTAGCAAAATGAAAAGTTAAAAATCCGTTCCTGCCTCGCAGGTTGCCAAACCTTGCTCTCACTCGGGGGGAACGTTAGAAAAATGAATTGCTGTAAGTTTAGTAGCAAAATGTCCTGGAGGAATAGCAAAAATGATGCTGGGGAGTCAGTCAGAAGTGCAGCCCCATCTGCAGTGGTGGAGTGGGGAAGCCCTGAGTCCTTTTTTATGATTTTTTTTTTTTTTTTTTTCTTTCCCCCCGTGGAGTAACTTTAAAACGCCCAGAAATTTTTCTCTGTTTTTTGGATTTATTTTGGCTTTTTGCCTCCGTTACTCTTTTGTTTGTTCTTTGCATCCAGAGGAATGAGGCTTGGCTCCTTGACCTTTCAGCGAGCTTGGGATCCTCCTCTGGTTGTTGTGCCTCGTGGAAAAGGCAGCAGAGAGGCTTAAAAATACTGGAAAAGGGACCCTTGCTTCCAAATCTTTGCACTTAAAAAGGCCTTAAGCCACAAAGCATGGCTTCAGACGTGAATAAATGTCACATTGTACCTCCCTGGGCTGGGTTTTTACTTCTGTGACACTCGAGGATGCCAGGCTGCTGCTGTGCATCACTCTGGGAATCTGAGAAGCCTTCCATGAAGCCTGTGACCTGAATTTCTAAGCAGGCTGTGACAAAAAAAAAAAAAAAAATAAATAAAAATTGTCAAGTCAGGCTTGCTCCTCTTTCCCTGGGAAGAAAATGCACTTGGGTTTTTACATGCTGAGCATTGGAGTCCCAAGAAATCTGGGAATGAAGTCAATTGCTTGGGTGCCTGTTGACCCCAGGCCGTGTAAAATGTGTGACTTGGGTGTTTGTTGTTTTTTTTTTTTTGTTTGTTTTGTTTTTTTTGTTTTTGTTGGGACAGAGTACGAGGTTCCTGGTCAGATCCCATCAGTGCCAGTGTCTTTCCCAAGCTTTTGCCAAGTTTCTCTGTGGTGCCAGAAGGGGTTAGAGGGGCTCAGATTGATAATGAAGGAAATCAGAGCAAGTGAAGGTTATCAGCACCTGCTTGAAGTCTTGCTGTGTCTGCAGTATTCCACAGATTGAACATGAATCTCTAAACAGGGGCCCTCAAGCATTAATTCAAGTTTTAGGGCTGAAACCTGGTGTAGCTCTGAGATCCAGGACAAGCCTTTCTTATTCTTAGGGTTCTGTTTTAAATTTGGTACTTTGGAGCTATTTCTGCAAAGGAAGAAAGATGATAACATCTGGCCCCACGTTGCAAACTGGTTTTTTTTTGGTTGCTTGTTTTTCAGTTCTTGCCAGTAGTTAAAAATCAAAAGGTCCAGATTTTCCACGAGTGTGAATTAACTGCATTGACTTCATTGCGTTTACACGACATTTAATCGACCACAACATCCCAGGTCAGGTTTTAATGCCTTCAGGATGGAGTTTTTTATCATCTGCCATCTGCATTTTAAGCAGTGCATAATTGTATAGTTTTTATATACAGGCGTGTGTGTAAATTCTGTGCATGCACAGAATCATGGTTTCATCTTTCTGTTTGATTTTTACTGCTCAGCGCTGGGTAAAATAAAAGTATTTAATTCCAATGCCCCTTTTTCCAGCGGACTGCATTTAAAAAAAAAAAAAAAAACAATCCCAGATTAGATATTGGTTGCCCATATGTGCAGGTCCTTTGGGAAATGGAGAGGTGAGGGATGTTTGTTTCCCAAAGAGCTCTCAGGGCTGTGTGCACAGCTCATGCTTTGCAATGAACCCTTTCCTTGGTTTTATATGGACAGAAAAAAAAGAGAGATGGGATAAAAAGAACTGAGTTTGTGAGCCCTGAGGGCTCAGGGGATTCCTGAGCTGGGGGGGTGCTCTCCTCCCAGCTTGGAATTGGCAATAGGAGAGGAGAACATGATCGTTATTTGGTGTTAAAACAGAGATAATTACCGCTATAGACTTAAAGCAGCAATTAATTATTCATTGTCAGGAGTCTGGGCAGAGAGCTGGGGTTCACACGAGCCCTGGGGAGGGAGGGACACAGGGAGCTGTGAAATAGGCTCTGAAATAGCATTTGGTTTTCCCTGGGAAACCCGGGTGTTTCCTGTGCCTTACCGGAGCTCTGCCCCTGGGAGGAGACCAGCGAGCTGGGAAACAGGGATGGAGAGGTTGGATTTTCTGTGAGGGGCACAGCAGAGGAAATCCTGAAGCCGGCAGGACCTTGGGGATGTCCTGGTGGCCTCCAGGAGCCGGGGCTGAGGCAGGATGCTGCACGCAGGGAGGGATGCAGCAGCTTTGCTGTAGCCATAGCAACAGCTGCGATGCGCCGCTGGCTGCAGGAGAGGTGTGGCTACCGGGCCAGGCGGTGCAGTAGCCCCCAGCCACTGATGGGGGGAGCCAGGAGGGAGTGTCCAGCTGTGCCCAGCTGTGCTGCCAGGCATGTGGCAGCCCCAGGAGCCGAGGGGAGGGTTGGGGGGGACCAGGCAGGACAGCTCAGGGTGGGGGGTGCAGGTGGGCTCTGTCTTGGAGCAAGGTGTGGGATCCCAGGTGTGGCTGCCAGGGTAAATCCCATCTCCATCTCCTGCCAGGCACGGTGGGACAGTGCCTGTGGGGCTGAGATTACAAATCCTTGCCTTTATTGCTCTTTTTGAAAGCATTTCGTGGCTCTTCCGTGTGACACTGCTCTTGCTCACTCAATTTAAGCAGTTTCACCTCCATTTGGATTTTTTGGGTGAAAACACTTGAGGCCCTGATCCCGACTTTTCAGTGTCTGTGTGATGGTGCCACAGGGGATGGATTCATCCTCTTCCTCTGCTCTGGAGGCTTCCAGGATGGACAAACCCGTGCTGTTCCAGCTCTCCTCAGGCACTGTGTCCTCAGCTGGGATATGGAGCTGCAGGTTTTGGGTAGGAACGCTGTGTTTCTAATATTGGCTGCAGCAAACAAGTCTGGAGAGGCATTTAAATGTATCTGCAAAGTGGGATTTTTATTTTTTTTTTATTTTTTTTTTCCCTTTCTGTGAGATACTTTGCCAGCTGTTGTTTCTGGGAAAAAAAAAAAAATCTCAATCATTTTTTATGAGAACTGTTTTTAGGTTTCATTGTGTTTGGGGCTGATTTATACATTATGCATTAGCTCTGGAAGGCAAAACATTTATTTACCAGCTTGAATATTTAGAGGAAGAGCAAGTGGGAGTCGGTGAAAAAAGCCTGTGTGGATGGCTTAGCCAGAGATCCAGAGGGAGTTTCCTGGTGTTGGAAATGGCAGAATGAAGCTGCAAGGGGGCAGCTGGGTTTTTCTGTGCCTCTGTGTGTGCCTGCAGAGCTCGGTGCCCCTGGATCCTGGATCTGCTGCTGCCTCCGGGGCAAGGAGGGGACACAGGGAACAGATCCTGGCTGTGCTGGGGAGGAGCTGAGGAGGGCAGTGGGTTTCCTTTGTTTGCCTTTGCTGGATGGTGTTTCTTGAGGGAATTCCTTACAAGGCTCTGAGAAACTCAGGGTGCTTTGTGCTGCTCTTTTCCCTGTGCTGGGGAATGAAAGAATGCTGATGAGAGCTTGGGGAAAGCAGCAGCAGAGCCACAGGAATGGTGCTGGTGTGGAAGGGGGCTCCAAGGTGAAGGCTTTGCTTGCTGAATTCAAAATTTTCGCCCCCAAGTGATGGTTCCTGAGAGCGGGGCTGTCTCAGGAACAGAGTGAGGGGGCTGGAGCTTTGAGGGAAACAAAATGTGGGGGAAAATAGACCCTTAAAGCTCAGAACATCAATTCCAGAACAAGGGCAGGCAGGGAGGGACTTCCCTGGGAGCAGCTCCTTGGCTGCCTGGGAAAAAAATTGTAAAGGGAATTCCAACGGAGGAGCAGGGGGAGCTGTGACACACCTGGGAGCCAGGGCTGGGACCAAACAGCCATCAATGGTGGGGGTCACAGAGAGGGAAAACAGAGTGTTCAGTTCCATGTTGACTTCTTGGAGGGCAGTAAATCGTGCCTTGGAAGCTCGGTGTGGTCCAAAGCAGCCAGCCCCCAAATCCAGAAGGGTTCACTTGCCCCACAGCATGTCCAGAAATAGGCATGTTTGGATAGGGCTGTGGGGGAAACAGCTGAGCTGGAACATGGCTGTGGCTGTTACAGCTGTGAAGGCCAAAAAAGGGAATCCAGGCTAAGCTCAGACACGGGGACTCGACCACGTTGTTAAAAAAAAAAAAGTTACAATTGTAGTTGGGTTTGGTTGCATTATGCTATAGGCTTTTTGGCAGGGATTTCGTGGGAGATGAGGAAACAGCAGCTCGAAGCTTCCCTCAAGCTTTTTTGGTTCTCTGTTTTGTCAAAGTGTCCGTGATGCATTCTAAAAAAAAAAAAAAATCCATCTGGGGCTCTTTCTGGAAAACCTCTCCGGCGGGTGAATGTGGGACAGAGCAGATCCTGCATGGCCCTGCTGGGGCTTGGCCTCAGGAAACCAGGCTGAGGGGCTGCGTGGGAGCCCAGCAAGGAAGGGCTTGGCCCTCCTGCTCAGCTGGACCAGCCTCAGGGGGCAGGAGAAGTCCTGGCTGCCCTGGGCATCCTTGGTGTGCTGTGCAGGGAAACCGTGCTGAGCCGGGCTGGTGCTGGGGGTCAGGGCTGAGCTGGGCACACCCAGGGATTTCTGACCTCGGCAGGTGGGCACCACAGCCAGACAGAGACCCTGCAGGTCCCTGGGCACAGGAGAGGGTCCCTGGGCACATGGGGTGGTCCCTGGGCACGGGAGAGCATCCCTGGGCTCAGGAGAGGGTCCCTGGGCACAGGAGGTGGTCCCTGGGCTCAGGAGAGCATCCCTGGGCTCAGGGGATGGTCCCTGGGCTCAGGAGAGCATCCCTGGGCTCAGGGGATGGTCCCTGGGCACAGGGGATGGTCCCTGGGCTCAGGAGAGCATCCTTGGGCACAGGAGGTGGTCCCTGGGCTCAGGAGGTGGTCCCTGGGCACAGGAGGTGGTCCCTGGGCTCAGGAGAGCATCCCTGGGCACGGGAGAGCATCCCTGGGCTCAGGGGATGTCCCTGGGCTCAGGAGAGCATCCCTGGGCTCAGGAGGTGGTCCCTGGGCACGGGAGAGCATCCCTGGGCTCAGGAGATGTCCCTGGGCACAGGAGATGGTCCCTGGGCACAGGAGATGTCCCTGGGCACAGGGAATTGTTTGAAGCCCTCCCGTCAGGACAAGTGCCACACGTGTCCCCGCTGCCCGGGGAGGGATGATTAAAACTTCACAACCCTTCCCCAGGGGGGGGATTTCTCAATTTCTTTGGGGGGAAATAACCCCGTAAGGGGCGTCCCTTTGCTGGCATCTTTAATTAACCCGGAGTTTCATTTGTTGCTGTGGTTGAAGTTCATCAGCTGGGCGAGGGTGAAGTCAGGCAGATTCATCAGCAAATTTAAGCTTTGCTCCTTAGGAAAAACCACAAAGCCTTAGAGCTGCATTTATGCAGAAATAGCAGATGGGGTGTGGGGGGAAAAAGGAGATTTTTAAAGCCCATAGGTTTGTTCATCTAGTTGCTTTAAGGTTTGAGAAACCTTTTAATGTTTATTTCTGCAAACACAAAGACACCTAGGAAGGCTTTTTGACTGTCCCCAGTCTATTTTTTCCTGTTTTTTTTTTTTTTTTTGGGCCTTGCTTGTGTTTAAAAAATGGGTTTCACCCCGTGGCTGTGTGAGGTGGCACTGAGTGAAGGCTGCCAGGCCATCCTGCAGGGATCCTCTGGGGGCTGGATTTGGGGGGCTCTGTGTGATGGGGAGGTTTTTGGGGGCTCTCTGTGATGATGAGGTCTCTTGGGACCGGATTTTGGGGGTGTCTGGGGTTGGATTTTGGGGAACTCTGTGTGATGGGGAGGTCACTTGGGGCTGGATTTTGGGGGGCTCTCTGTGATGAGGTCGGTTTTTGGGGCTGGATTTTGGGGACTCAGTGTGATGGGGTTTGATTTTGGGGGCTCTGGTGGGGAAGTCTCTTGGGGCTGGATTTTGGGGGGGCTCTGTTATGGGGAGGTCTCTGGGCTGGATTTTGGGGGTCTCAGTGTGATGGGGAGGTATCTTGGAGCTGGGTTTTGGGGGTCTCAGTGTGATGGGGCTGGATTTTGGGGGCTCTGTGTGATGGGGTGTTTTTTGGGAGCTGGATTTTGGGGGCTCTGTCTGAGGGGGAGGTGCCTTGGGGCTGGATTTTGGGGGGCTCTGTGATTGGGAAATGTCTTGGGGCTGGATTTTGGGGGGGGCTCTGTTATGGGGAGGTCTCTGGGCTGGATTTTTTGGGGGCTCTGATTGGGAAGTATTTGGGGCTGGATTTTGGGGGGGGCTCTGTTATGGGGAGGTCTCTGGGCTGGATTTTGGGGGTCTCTGTGTGATGGGGCTGGATTTTGGGGTCTCTGATGGGGAGGTCGCTGGGGGCTGGATTTTGGGGAGCTCTGTGTGATGGGGCTGGATTTTGGGGTCTCTGTGTGATAGGGGTGTCTCTTGGGGCTGGATTTTGGGGTCTGTGATGGGGAGGTCTCTTAGGGCTGGATTTTGGGGCTCTGGTGGGGAGGTCTCTTGGGCAGTGCTGTTTTTTGGCTGCCCCCATGGCAGGATGGGGAGCTGGGGCACCCCTGGGGGTCTGTATCCATCGTGCCCAGCTGTGGGCTTGGGGTCTCTGTGCAGGGTTTGCTGCTCTCCCGGAGCCACAGGCATATGGAGATGGTGGGAGGGGTTTCCATGGAAACCTTCCAGCAGCCTGACATCACCAGCAATTCCACATTTAAGCTTTCCAAGGCTTTTTGGATTTCGGGGATTACATAACTTCCCGGGGGTTAGGCTGGGGTTTCGGATCTAATCAGCATCCAGGGTCTTAGTTGAATTAAATTTTTAGAAAAGCCAAAACACCCCAATCCAAAAGTGGCCTGCAGTGGCTCTGCAAGCCCTGGAGCCAGCCCTCAAAAAACAAAAAAACCCCAAAAAACAGGAAAAAAAAAAAAAAAACAAACGGGAAGGCAGAGCCCCCTTGGGCTGGGGCACAGCCACTCACACCCACCTTTATAAATGTTTGTGTAGCTGAGTCAGGTTATTTTTTTTTTATTTTTTTTTTTCCTCGGAGGAGAAGAAATAGCTTCATCTTTCTTGCAGGTATCTGCAATCATTTTTTATCAGCTGTTTGTGTTCTCTTGTCTGTGAACTTGAGGAAAACTCTCTGTGGTTTTCAGTTCAGTGCAACTCGGGGTTTTTGTGGGACACTCGGGACCGAGGCGCCTTGTGGGAGATTTGGAAATAATGTAATAACATCAAAAGAGGCAGCAAACCCTGCAGATGAGGCAGGGGGAGCCTTGGACGAGGATGGATTTGTTTTTAAGGACAGCACAACTGCTCCTGGCTTGGGGGGCTCATGAGCCATGAAAGCAGAGTGAGCCCGAGGATTCCCTGGGCTGGGAAAAAGATTTTTGTCTTGCTCAGGGTGGGGAAACACTGAAATGCAGAGTAGGATTTCAACCCCTCGGGGTTGCCTCTGTTCCAGCTGTGCCCAAATCTCTTCTCCTTGCCAGGGACCCAGGGGCAGCCACAGCTGTGCCAGGGGCTCTCACCTCCCTGGAAAAAAATGTGATGTGATTCGTGACCCAGGTGGAATTTGTCTGCCTCTGGAGAGTTCATCTGGCTCTTACCTGTAATTGTGCATCAAAGACACAATTTCAAGGAAAAATTATCAAAAACCTCCCCCATTTTTACTTAACTAATATCTTTAGAACCTCAGGCAGCTGGGAAACAATTTCATAAAGGAGCTCACCCAGGTTTTGGGTTTGGGGTTGGTCAATGTAACAGCGGTATTAATTAGTGGTTTGCTTGTAATTTTTTGGTTTTACTTCGAGTTAGGATTAAAAACACGAATCTTTCCGTGTTTGGGCTTTGGTTGTTTCTTAAATTTTATTTAAAATATAGAGAGTTTTGTAATGCTTTTAGCCGTGCTGAGAGCCCTTGAGCTCCTGGGCAAATCCTGGCCTGTGCTGCTCCTGCAGCCAGGATGAGGGCAAGCAGGAAAAGCTGCCCAGAGATGGAGGAGAAACATCAACTTGGTGGCTGCTGTTGGAAATGGGATCCTTGCTCCAGGCAGGCTTAGCCTGGGCAGTGCCAAAACCAAGCACACTCGACCTCTGCTGTCCCTGCATGCCAGCTCACAAGCCTGTCCCCTGTCATGAGTGTCAGCATCTCTAAAATCCCAGGGAGCTGGGGCAGCTTTTTGGGTCACACGGGGCTCATCAGAGCCAAAAATCAAGTGAGCAGAGCAGGAATTTTGGGGGCTTAAATCGTTCCAGACCTGCCGGCAGCCCGCCGGGTGAGAACCCTTTGGCACATTTCATTTTTGTCCCCTAGGGAAAAGGTGCTGGATCTGGATCCCCTGGCAGCTCAGGGGGGGCCAGGTACCCCAGGTAAAAGGCACAGAGGGGCAGGGAGGGACGGGCAGGAGCCTCGTGTGGTTTGGGAACATTTGTGAGCTGCTGATTTGTTTGCTGGGAGGGATGGGAGCCCAGCAGAGAGTCCGGGGTTCCCTCCCTGGGCTGGTGCCAGGGAGGGGATGGAAGGGCAGCAAACTTGGTGACAGCGAACTGAACATCCCAGATTTCCATCAGAGGAACTGAGCACTGGCATCCTCTGTCCTTCAGTGCCTGGGCTCTGCTCCATGTCCTGGTCCCCTCCAAGGGGTTTAGAAAGCAGCCAGCCCTGTATGGCTCAGGTGAGAGCAGCCAGCAGAAAAACTTCTCTTGGTTCTGCTTTGCTCTGGCTGAGCCAAAATTACCATAGGGAAATTCTCATCAGAGAGCTGAATAAATTCAGGGCTTTTGGAGGCACTTAGCAGAAATCATTTAGTTTTTCCATACAAGCTGTGTGGTTTGAGTCCCATAAAATCAGGCTTGAAGGGGTTTTTATTGGGGCTTGGAAAGGGTGGGGAGGTTTTTGGCGTGATGCTGAGCCCGGTGGAAATGAGAGGAAGTGTTTCAGTTGAAAGTTGAAGTGTAAGTGTATCCTCTGGAATTGATTGAGAGACTAGTTCTCTGTTGTGAGGTATAATCCCACTTGAAAGGCTCTCTCATCTGAAAACATAATCTTATTTTAAGACTCTGGGTATTACCAAGGCAATGCTTCCATTTAGGGAGGAAAAGAATATAATTGGGATAAAAAAGAAAATGAAAAAAAAGAGCCTGGTAGTACCTTCATAAAACAGATGGTCCTTTCTGCAGCCACACGTGGAAGAGTCCTGCCTGGGTGGGGGATTTGGATGTAATTACAGCTGCCCTTGGAGCTCTCCCTCTGGGTGATTGGAAGAGCAGATTCTCGGGGATCCACTGGAATCAAAGCACCCCGTTGTTGTGTCCACCTTCCTCCTTCCTCTCTCTGCTTCTCCCTTCTCCCAGCAGACGGCAGGGAATGCTTTTGCCACCCAGCAGGGGAAGTGTATAAAAGTTTGCAAATATAAAGGGCATGAAAACTTGACCCATCTCAGAGATGGGGGAGAGGGGTCCCACCTTTGGGACAGCCTGGTGCAGTCCTGGTCCCCAGCATTCCCTGGGGAGCTGAGGAGCTGCCAAAGGCAGGGATGATGTGTGAGCTGAGGCACAGCTCCTGGGCTATCCACAGCCTTCCAAAAAGTGCTAATGAAGGGCACATTTGCTTATTAGTGATGGGTGTCAAGCCATTCGCCATCATGAAAATATCCTATTGCCACGACTTTGATAAATAGCTGCTGAGGCTCATGAATTTTTAACAGCAGTCCTATATTTAGGGGCTTTCAGTTCCTGGGTGAGATGAAAGGCGCTTGGGAGATGGAGCTCTGGAAGCACCTTGTCTCCTGCTGCCTATTTAAAGCCAGTGTTGTCTCTCTCTGATGTATGAATAGCGTGTTGACACTGATTGATGTGATTTTTTTTTTTTATGCTGGAGATTTGTGCTCTCAGCCTGCCTGTCACCATCAAGCAGAAGGCAGAAGTGCAGAGGGACCCGTGCTTCATCTGCGTGTGCTGTGTGTTCACTTCTCCCCACAGCCAGGGAGAAAACAGGAAAACCAAAGTTGAGATCTGTCAGTGGGGCCCCGGAGGAAAAAGCAGGAGCCAGCTCTGCCGGGACAGAGCAGAGCCTGGGGATGAGTTTTCCTGGGATCTGGAACCCTGATGGTGCTCGTTCCCTGGCTGGAAAACCAGGAGTGTGTTTAGGCAGGGCTCCCATCCGTGGAGGATCTTGTTTGCTGCATCCTCTTCTCTCTCCACAGCCATCCCCAGCTCCCAGCTGAGTAAGGGAATTGCTGGTGGCAGGGCTGAGAAACCTCCCAGTGGAGCTTGGACACGATGCAGCAGCTGGGAAATGGGATTAAATAGTGCCCAGCCCCATTACAGGTAACTCTGGGAACGTGCCAGGTGTGCAGGTGGTGTGAGCTGAGGGTCGGGGCTGTGCTTGGAGGAGCAGAGTGGTGCTCAGGAATCCCAGTGAACTGAAAAAGGGCTTTGGGAAGATGTGATGCTGCTCCAAGGGCACAAAGGAAATGCTCTGTGTCGTGCCAGGCAATGAGCTGGGCTGGTGGCTGATCCCAAGCCAGGCTGGGGCCGGAGATGCTGGGATGCCCTGGAAAAGGCTGGCTGGCATCCTGCTGCTTTGTCACCTGAAAAACCCCTCCCATGCTCATGTTTACACCCCCACGAATTCCCTTCTGATGTGCTTTGATTGCCCTGTCCAATAAAGCATTGCTCTAATTCCCCTTTGATAGGTGCTGTAGGTGGGTGCAGCATTTTCACCTTGCAATCTCGGGAATGAAAATTTTCCCTGCCAGTTTTATATGCAAAGAGCAAAATGATGGATGTCTGGAGTATGGAACTGTCTCTGCCTTGCTAAATATGATTTACATAAGGTTTAAGTGCCTGAGCACTTAAAGCACCTTGTGTTGGGATGGAAATGGGAAAGGATTTTTTTTGCTTCTGTTGTGGCTGAGAGGGGAAGGGACCAGATCCTCATTCGAGCTTAAATGTGAGATCCTGACACGCTCTGGGGTCCTGCCTGTGCTGGCAGGGCTGCCCTGCCTTTCCAACCAACCCTCTGCCTCTAGAGGAAACAGCCTGTGTGTCTTCATTATCCAGAATTAATCTCCAAATGATGGTGAGCACCGATTATATCAAAGTAAGAAAACAGTTAATGGGGATGCCTAATGTAAAATAACAAAAGAGATTGTAATAGCTTTAAGCATTTATACGTTCAGGGGAGCTTAGAGTGTATTAGAGCTGCTCTGCAGATGAGCCTGGACAGTTGAGATGCTGGGATTCATTTGCAGGCAGTAAATCCCTGCCTTTGGCCGGCCCACGTTGAGGCTGCCTCTATTCCTGGACCACGTGTTCAAGCCACAACTTTAAAACACGGTTTTGGCAAATTCCAAAAGTTGCATTCTTTGCAGGAGGTCGGTTTTTTGGGGTTTTTTTTGTGTGTGTGTGTGCTTCAGTCCAGGTTCCCAGCCACCCCCAGAATGGGGCTGAGGCTGAAGCAGACAGGGCAATCTGCTCTCCTCATCTGAACTCGTGGCATCCAGTATTTGGGATGCTGAAAGACAAAAAGTCCCTCCCTTTTTCCCCCCACGACAAGAGGAGAGGTGACAGCAGCATCTCTTCCTTCCCAGGTGGCTTTACAGCAGCTCTTCTTGCAAAGTTGCCTTTTTTGGTTAGTCTGCCCGTGGATATGAACACAACAAAAATATTGCTTCCCCAAAATAAAGCTCGTCAGAGAGGCCACTGTATTGCCTTCCAAATCAGAAGAAGTCTGGGAACTCCAGAGCAGCTGTAATTAAGCCAGTAAATTATGAGGAATTTCTGGCAGTTGGTGTGAGGACAGGAGCCAGCCTGCTGGGATGGGGATGGGGGCACAGAGCAGAGCAGATCCTGCTGCAGAATCCCAGACAGCCAATCCAGTGCCACCCCCTGCCACAAACAGGGACATCTTGGCACCATCCCAGGGTTGGGGCAGCCACAGCTTCTCTGGGAAAACTCTTCCAGGGCCTCCTCACCCTCACAGGGAAGAATTTCTTCCTAATATCCAAGCTACCCCTGCCCTCTGTCAGGTTAAGCATACATAGATATATGTTTAAGCAGCTTACCTCTAGCATGGTCAAGTGAAATATAAAAGCTCAAAGATCCTGGGAAACAACTGCCAGATTCTTGCTGTGTGACAGAAATTAGTTCTTGTACTGAACAAAAGGAAGTATAACCTTCTCTTTAAAGGTCACCTGCCGCTGTTATTTCACTTAAACTCTCTCTGAACCATATGCTGTTGCATGTTATTTATTATTTCTGATTCCTCCCCCATTTACGTTGAGATATATTTGCTTGTTGTCCTTGGATCTCGATGTGCCTGTGATCTTGCAGGCGACTCGTTGGCACTGGGGCCGAGGCAGAACCTTGCTGTAAATCTTTGACTTTTCTGTGCTGGTTACTCACTGGCCAGGCCGAGCATCTTTTTGTCTCTTAAAGCTGTGGGAGATTTCCCGAGGGTTTTCTCATACCCCTGAGTAGATACACTGGCTGGTAATACAAAGACTTCTTGAGAAATAAGTGGAGATGTCACAGCTTTTGGAATTATTGATCCAGTGCAGTGCTGGGTTTTTTGAAAAGTAATCCTTTCAGAGAGGTGGGAGCTTTAAATGTGGGAGGGAAAGGAGCAGTTGGGAAGAGGGTTGTGGAAAGGAGGGGTAGAGCAGCACCTTCCCTGCACACCTGGCCCGGGCAGGGGCAGGTTTGTGTAGTGCCAGCCAATCCTCTGAGTGCAGTGTGGTGCAGAACCTTCTGGTGGCCAGGGCTCTGATTTTACAGAATTGCACTCTGACTGAGGATAACAGGACGAGGATTCATTCCAGCTCGTTGTATTAGGACTGAAATAATTTTCTCTGGGTGGGTGTAGGTCCAGACTCTTTGCCTGGATGTGGCCATGCCCTTGTGATGGTGTCTCCAAAAGCTGTGGGGGTTCCCTGTCCTGCCCAGCAGCCACTGCCTGTCACAAACACCTGCAGTGAAGAGCAGGAGAGCACAGTGTCACACCTACTGCTCACCTGTTCCTATAACATTCAGCTCCCTTTCCGAGCCCATTCCATACCTTCCTTATGGCCATCTAATTCCAGTTACTTCCCGAGGCGAATAATCCCAATATTCATTCATTTTTCTACAAGTGTCCCCAGTTCTAGGTAGAGCCTCAGCCCTGGAAGGAGTGTTGTGCTGAGCTGCAGACTCCAGCCCTCGGTTTCCTGGGAGTGTGACCCTCAGGAACTGCAAACTGGAGCTGAGTTGAGTATGCCCAAGGGCTGGAATCCCCCGGGAATGCCCTGGGTAGCTGGGCTACTCCTGGAATTGTGCCTAATGGCCAGGCAGGAGGTGACTGGGGAGGGGCTGAGCTCTGTGAGGATCCTGCCCTTCCCAGGACCACGGTGGATTATCTGTCAGTGCTTTTATTAGGCACATTATCAGCCTTTTGATTCCTTGAGTTTAGGTTCATTGGCAGGGTGGCTGCGGTTTTTCCTGTGCAATCAAAATAAACCTGGCAAAATCTGCACCTATTTTCTGTACAAAGGCTGGGGGCTCTGTTAGCAAAACAACAAACTGTCTGAGCTTTTGTAACCCAATAAATAGGGCAGCTGTTGTTGGAGTGGTGTTCCAGCAGCACCCTTTATTTCTTCTTAGAAAGGAGCTCCTCCTGTGTTTTGCAAAGCTCTCCTCTTATCTGTGCTCATCTGCACCTGATGCAGCTAATAAAAATGCAGCAGATTGCAGATTTGCATACATTAGTTTATAATTGCATGTTTCCAAGTGGAACCCACGGCAGGCTCTGGTTGGTTGGTTGGTTGGTTGGTGTCGTGCAGGATGTGCTGATGGACATCTTGGATTTTCCCTGCAAAGGAGCTGCTTTTCCTGCCACGGTGGGGTGGGATCCTGACCCTGAGGCAGCTCTGGGCATTGCTGCTGCAGGCAGGGAGGAGGGCCAGGATTCCCAGCCACTGACACTACAGACAGCTCCTGCTATTTTTGTACTGCTTTTTTCCCCTTTTGCCTTTACCTTATGTGCACCTCGGGCTCCTTGAACCTCCCAGAGAGTCTTGGTAAAAGGATGGGATGTTTATCATCTGTCTATAATGAATGTACAATCTGGGAGGCACACACACAGGTCTTGGCAAACCATTTTTA
Organism: Sturnus vulgaris; assembly: GCF_001447265.1. The sequence continues at coordinate 197,149 of NW_014650893.1, forward strand.
GATATTGCTGCAGGCAGACTTCCCCCAATGGGGAATGATCAGGAACTTTTCCTACAGCTGGGAGGAAAACACAGGCTTTTCACATCATAATGATTTGCTGAAGAAGGATGAATCCTTTGCACCTATTTTACCCTCCTTTCCTTGTGCTGGTACCTCCCTGGCTGCATCCTGAGGCAGCACACCTGAGGGTGTTTGTGGCAGCTTTAGCACAGTGCTGGGCTGGGAGGGGAAGGCAGCCTGGCAGGATTTCCTTCTGCCTCGGAAGGAAATAGTCACAGCTCCTGGAAAAATAGTCACAGCTCCTGGAAAAAGTCAAAGCTCCTGGCAGGTGAGTCCTGACTGATGATAAAAAGTCACAGGTTCTCATAAAGGAGAAAGGTGTTCCTCCATTGTGGGTGTTTTAAAGATGCCTCCTGTACTGCTCCAGTAACTCCCGCTAGTTTGTTAGGACTCATTATAGAATTTCCCAATCCATAGGAATACAATTAACAGTAACAACCTGAGCCTTTGGGCAAAAGGCTGTATGTAAAAAAGAATTTTTTTTCCTCCCCAGGTGCAGTGCCTGGGTAGAGCTCTTACTTGCACGAGGAACAAAATTAAAATGCAGCTGCCTTTTGCTCAGTTATTGCTTCAGAGGCAGCCAAACCGGGAGAGTGAGCCGGATTGTTTTCCCATTTAATCTTCTGTGCAATTGCTAATTAAGTTCCTATTGCTGGAGCTTTATTAATGCTAAAGATGTGAAAGGCAGAAAGAACCTGTTAAAGATGTGAAAGGCAGTTTGATTTTTTTTTTTTTTTTTCTCCAGCCAATGGCTGAATGTGAAGAACTGACCATTAGCAGGAAGCTGCTGTTTCAAAATCTGGAATTACTGAGAAGCACTTGAATGCTGGAGCATCATCTTCACGCTGGCTTTTGGGTCTATAACCCAAAGCCATTCCTGCAGGCTGTCCTTAAGAGCTTTATAACCCAATTAGCATCCAGAGCAGTAATGAAGCATTTGAGCAAACGGAAGGAATTTATCTTGCAGTGACTTTTGCATTTGCAGCAGAGGCTGCGAGGAGCGTGGTGTGCTCCTCTCAGTGCCTCTGTGCATTGCTGGGCAGTGGGCAGAGAGCTGCCAGCCCCTGCAGGAGATGCTGCAGCACCTCTGGGCACCTCTGACTGCTTCCCTGGGCGCTGGGGGGGGTGTCCGTGTGTCCCCCCATCCCCTTGGGCACCTGTGGCTCACAGGGTGGTGCTGGCCACAGAGGGACACAGGAAACCTTTGGGGCAAGGTGGAGAGGGTGAGGTGAGCCCCAGGGGGAGGTGAATGAGGCAGGGCTGGCTTGGGGTGCCTGTGAGGAGCTGACTCAACACCTGAGCTTTCTCTCCCCCCCCTCCCCGCTTTTTGCAGCTCTCCACGAGTTCCCCAATGACATCTTCACCAACGAGGACAGGAGACGTGGAGCTGTGGTCCTGCACGTCCTCTGTGTAAGTGTTTGCCTTTGCCTTGTTGTCTCCAGAGCTCTGACTGAAGTTCTCTTCTTTTTGGTGCCTTTTCATCTCCTGGACTGTCCAGTCAGGGATGGGACAGCTTTGGCATCCTCTGGTGAAAAGGAGTCAATAATGGAAGGATGGTTTGAACTCGTTTTCATTTCTTCCTGCAGACACTGTTAGCATGTCAGGCCATAGAAAAGACAAAGTCATGCCTGAAAATGGGAGCTTGGCATCTTTAAGACCTCAGAGAGCTGAAAGATGCCAGAGTTCTGCAAGAAGTAACTCTGTAGTGTATGGGGTGGAATAATTGACGTAGAAATACCCGTGGGATTAAGGGGATTGGAAAGTTTGCTTTACCAGCTCTATGGATTACATTAGAGGCATTCTGAAGAGACCTGCTCCTAATGAATGCTTAGAAGCTTTTAGCAATTTTTAGTCAGCTTAAATGAGCAGTCACCATTAGCTGCGAGAAGTGATTCATGATTTCTTTTTGAGTATAAATTAGATTGCATTGTGTATTTTAATGTGAGCCCTCTGCGTTAGGATTTTATTTTGGCTTAAATAGATGCAGAAATTTGTTGAGTAACGTTGCTATTGACCATGCCTGGCAAGTTCAAGAATCCCAGGTTTCCATGGGAACGTTGAGCTTTGAAATGTTTTGGAAACTGAGCACTGGACCCGAGCTGGGTTTTGCCACCAACAAGAACGCTCCTAAAAACTCGTGTATGAATTCGGTTCTGAATGCTCTGAATGTGCCTTTAAACGTGTGTGACAATGAAGTCTGGAGGACTGAACTGCCCTACTTCAGAACAAAAGGGGAAAATCTGTTTTTAATGAGAAATAGAAAAGCATTGCCTGTCCCAGCAGAGATGTGCTCAGTTTCTAGCGAGCACGAGGCAGCTCCCTGGATCCCTCGCTGTTCTCCCTGGCAATTTCATGCACTCGGGAGGATTCTCTGACCACTCCTTGTCTTGAGCTCCCAGGGGTGCAGGACCTGGCTGGGTTCAGCCTCTCTGCCACTGGGATGATGATAGCCAGAGAAAACAGAGAATTCCAGCCTGGGCTGCGAGGGGTGCTCTTGCTGCTGGGGTAATGAACCTCCAGTGCTGGGTTTTACCTCCCAGAATTGCACAAGAGTTTCATTGTCTTCCTGGAGGTTTCTTCATGGGTTTGAGGAAGTTGGCCTGTGGAAGGGGCTCTGCAGTGGCAGGCAGAGCAATGCAGTGATGATGAGAGGTCATCACCATGCCCCTCATGCCACTGACCTCTCCTGGAACAGTTTCTGTTCATCGCAGCAAAAACGCGCTTGGATGTTTTATTTCTGAAAGATGTGAAGGCAAAGCTGCTTTACCAGAAGCCAGAGGAGCAGGACAAAAGCTATCACTGGCACCTGGGGGGGAGTGCAGGAGGCTGCCCAGGGCATCTTCTCCCTCTTGCATAGTAAAAAGGGGAAAAAAGACCCCAGGAAATCTTCACAGCGGGGCTGTGTGAGTTTCTAAACACCATCTGATGCTTCACAAAGATGGAAGTTCATCCCTAAACACTCGAAAAATCTGGGAAAAACTGGGCAGACCAGCAATAGTTTTAGATCTGATCTGAAAACGCTTTGGTTTGAAGGGAAAGTGGGCCACTGAGGGCATCTTAGAGGTTGGAGTCATGGTGTTTAATTTCTCCTGGATACTTTTTTGGAGCTCAGCAGCTGAGTGCTTCTCTGCCACCCATTATTTCCACGTCCCCTCTGAGAAGAGGCTGAGCTGCTGAGTAACTCTCCACTAAGTCACTGGTTTGGGATGTGCAGTTTTGAGGGGCCAAGGTCTGGCTTTTAATTCTGGTGCTGTTCCTGCAGCCTGGGAGCTCCCCAGCCACCCAAGGGCTTATTTTTGGCCATCTTAACGCTGTCATTTGTAGAATCATAGGCTCAGATGGATTGGAAGGAACCTTACACATTATCCAGTTCCAGCTCCCCTGCTATGGGCTGGGACACCTTCCACTACCCCAGGATACTCCAAGTTTTGTCCAGACTAGCCCTGGGCACTTCCAGGGATCCAGAGGCAGCCACAGCTTCTCTGGGCACCCTGAGCCAGGGCCTCAGCATCCTGACAGGGGAGAATTTCTTCCTAACACCCAGCCTACCGTGCCCTCTGTCAGCATGAGGCCATTCCCCCTTGTCCTGTCACTCCAGGCCCTTGTCCCAGTCCCTCTCCAGCTCTCCTGCAGTCCCTCTGGGTACTGGAGGGCCGTGTGGTTGCTCTCTTAGCCTTTCTCTGGTTTTCAGTTCGTTCTTAGCTGATGTCCCCATGCAGATGCTCAGGGGCACTGGCACTTCAGCCAGAGCTGAAGAAAGAAAGCCCTGTGCTTGCTCAAAGTGCTTTCAGGGGTGGCTCCTTGCTGGTCCTGGCCCCCCCCAGGACAGGAGTGTGGGGACAGCAGCAGGGACAGCCACCAGGACCCTTCCCAGCCCCTGGGATGGAGGCAGGGCTGCAGGGATTGATTGCTGCTCCTGCAGCACCGTGCTCTCTTGTGGAAAGCTGCTGTAGCTCAGTGAAGCCAGTTTTAGTTCCAGGACTAAGACTTCTGGGAAGCTCAAAGGACAGCTGGGCAAACATGAAAAAATTCTGTCCTGGGCAGTGGAACAGGTATTTTAAAGAGTAAGATGTTTAATCACCTTTGATGCAGAGATTAAACGTTTGTTAGGATGGTCATTTTAAAATCAGTCCTAATGTGGTGCTTAAACTGGCATTGGTAATCCCTTTATGCAGGGCCATTGCATTTTCCTAATTTTTTAATGTCCTCTGAGGGGAAGAGGAGTGAGTGTGTATTTTTTTTCAAGTGTGTTGCCTGGCTGAGGACTGCCATACCATCACTTGGGAGCCAAACACAACCGAGTGAAGCTGGGGCTGAGCTTATTTTGTGTGTAGAGTCCTCCACGTTGTGATCCCTGGAGCCCTGTGCTCCTTGGGCAGGGATCATGTCCAGCAGGCAGGACATGCTGGCTTCTCAGGGATGATGCTGCAGGGCAGATTAGCCTTCTTGAGAGGCATTACTGTGTGTTTGGGCATTACCCACTGCAGATTAATATGATTAGCAGATCAAAAATCCAAGCTGAAGTCAGGCACCCGCTGTCCATGGTATTTCAATGGAATTTGGCCACATCTCTCTCTGGAGCCCTTTCTGGTCCTTGTTCCTATGATGCCTGCGAGCCATTCTCTTCCTTTATCTCTGTTCATACTGTTTGCAGTGTGTCAGCAGCTCCTGTTCCCTTTGCCAAGATCAGGATCTTTGCTGTACCCGACAGAGTTGGAGATCTGAAATTTTGTTTCCTCTTGGGTCCTCGAGGCTGTTTTGCACTCTTAAGATTTTCAAAAAGCCCAAGTTACACTTATTCGTGTAAGCACAGAAACTGTCCAAGTGACATTCTAGTGTTTACTGTGTCAAAATCATCTGTGATGATGAAAATCCCATCTCTAGTAATCCTGAGAAAAAATACACTTGCATTATTTTTGAGCTTGAAAGGTTTTCATGGCTGTACAGTAATTACTGGCTTTTTGCAGCAAAGTCGTAATTCTGGCATATTGGAATCTGTGTTTTTGATGGCCTTGGGGGATTTAAACCTGTTCCTCGAAAATCAAAACAAGAACAAAAACCTGGAAGCCTGGAGGGCATTTTTATTGCTTCTTTTTCTCCAGAAAAAAAAATACTCTGGTCTCCAACCATCACCTGAGCTGTACAGAACTTCCAACAACAAGCAAAGCCACAGGATCTGCTGGGGATGTGCTTGGAACTGTGAATAATCCCTAGGATTAATACACTGTTTTTCTACCAATATTGGCCACTTCTCTCGGCTGTAGTCATTGACTGGAGCTGCAGTGCTTCTAGAAGTAACTCTGTGCTTGGCAGGTGTCACCAAAGAGGTGGAGCTGTCTTTGAACCTTGCAGCAGGTCTGGGATGTGTCTGTGCCAGGCAAGCAGAGTGGGCTGGGTGTTTTCCCGTTGTGTGGAGGTGGGGGAGTGGGCAGGATGGGCCGGGTTGCCCTGCAGGCTTGTGTGGGTGTGAGCCACACTGTGTCCTGTGCCTCTGGGGCAGAGATCACGCCCTGTTTAATAGTACAGAAACCCAGGTTAAATGCTTCTTGCATTAAACTGCAGAGCTGATTGGCTCAGTGGCCCTTCAAGTCCTGTGTTGCTCCTTGGTTGCATTTGTTCCTGTGTCAAGTTCAGCCAGGTTTTCCACTGGGACCCCGGTGACATGGCAGGGCCCTTCATTCCAGGAAAACAAGCTCCTGTCCCCTTGTTCAGAACACTAGATTTCAAAAATGACTCCTCCAGGGTTTAGATTTTCACAGAACACAGTGATAAAAAAGCCTTGCACCGCACAATGGGGGAAAAAAAAAGGAAGGCAAAGATATTTCAGTGTGGCTTAGCAATGTCCAGAAAATTAAAAAAAACCAAACAACAAACAAACAACAAAAAGCAGTCTTTATGGTGAAGAAAAAACGATGGCAGCTTTTGATAGTTCATAAGAACTCTTGGAGAAATACTCCAGAATCTTTCAATTAAATCCCAGACAGCTCTATGAATTCTTCTTGCCGAGAGCATTTTACTTTCTTGGCAAGTCTGTAGCGAGGCACACCTGGTCGTGTTGGGATGCTGCTGCTCAGTTCTGTGTGCCAGGCTGCAGACCCAGCCTCTCTGTTCCCTGCCCACCCCCTTCTCCCTTGCAGGCCGTGTACATGTTCTACGCGCTGGCAATCGTCTGCGACGACTTCTTCGTCCCCTCGCTGGAAAAGATCTGCGAAGTAAGTGTCAGATAAGTGTCAGGTAAGTGTCAGGTAAGCGTTCCTTGGCCGTGTGCTGCTTTCACAGCGCTGCTGGAGAGCCTTGGGCTGTGCTGCTGGTGTATCCGGTGCCCGTGCTGCTTCCCTTGTTGCTCAGCGCCGCCTTCTCCTGGCAGGACGGGCTCTCCAGGTGCTGCAGCCGTTCTCCAGGTGTTCCTGCTGCTGCCTCTCGTGTGCATGTCCTTGCAGATGGCTCTGCAGAGGCACCAGGCCACAGCTTTAGCTGACAGGAAGGAAATCTCGGGTGGGTTCACCCCCAGCAGAAATTGTGGGTGTTGTGTACCCTGCCCTCGCAGTCGTGACTGTCACACCTTGTGCTGCGTGGGTGTGAGTTGTAGAGCAGCAGGGACAGCTAGGCCAGCTGTAAAGAAGCTTGTGAGTGCTCCCAGCAACTCTGTTTGTCTTTGGTGAGGTCGGGGTGCCTAAATTTTAGAAGACAGGGAGTACATTTTGGCCTGAATCAGCTCAGACGGCCACAGAGCAAACACAGACCGTGTGCCCGAGGTTACTGCGAGGCAAATGTCGAGGTTACTGAAAGGTAAGAGCACAAGGCAGGAGCTTCTGTCCTGCAAAGCCACTGCAGCCTCTGGGGCTGAGTCTGGGGAACCCCCATTGCAAGGTTCAGGAGAGGGAACACTGGTGTGGACATGGGGATAGGAAATGCTGGGGAATGCAGACACCCCAAGTTCTTTGACCTCCCCTCTCTCAGGCAAGCCAGCCTAGGAGAGGAAATGATTTTCCATCAAGCTGTATTTTATGGGGTTCCACAAGCTTTGGAGCACTCCAGCAGTGCTGTGCTGTTCTGCCTCAAACACATTCCAGGTGAGGGCACATCCTGTCCTTTTCCCTTGTCCCATAACTTGTGTATGTAACTTCTGAAGGGTTGTTACCTGTGTATGGGCAGTGGGTAGAGTTACCCTCCCTTAGGGGCCAGCAATATCCACCGTGGCATCCTCAGGAAAGGCTGCTGTGAGGATTTCTGCTCTCCTCTTTCTGCCAAAGGTGCTTTGGCAAGGCTGAAGCAGTGCTGCAGGGGAAGGTTTCCTGTGTCCTGCCAAGGCTGGGGGTGCTGCCTGGAAAGCCAGCTCTGCCAGGGACACTTCCAACCACCCTGGGCTGCCTTCCCCGTGCTCCTGGCTGCCTTGCTGTGTAGTAACAGCTCCGGGTGGTGGCCATAAGGCAGGAGCTGGTTGTTGCTCCTCTTCAGCAGGGGAAGTGCCTTGTGGCATCTGCTGAGCACCGACTGCTGCAGATGGAGCAGTGGGAGTGCAGACAACGTAGAGGGTGTAATTAACCAAGGAAATCGTTGGAAGCAGCATATGCTGATGGAGTTTTCATAGAACAGTGGGTCCTTTCCCTCCCAGAAGCCCCTGTATTTTAGACAGTCCTGCTGAGGGGTGTGTAGAGGAGGTAAGTGATGGAGTCTGGGATCAAGGGGGTAAGGAGAGAGCAAACCAAGGCATAAGTGGTACCAGGGCTGGGGGTGAACCAAACCCTGGCCCTTTACAGAGGGAGAGATGAGGTGTGTGTAGCTGGGCTGTGGAGCACACACAGCCCTGTGAGTGGTGAAGTTGCCTTGCTGTTGGCTGGAGTGCTGGCCTTTCCCTGCTCTCTAGAAGTGTCACTGGCCTCACCTGCCCTCTCTGCCAGGCCATGCTGACTCCAGTAGCCCTGGTTTCTCCTTTATACTCCCTTGGATTACACAAAGCTTTCCAGGTCGTGCTCTGGGCAGGCAGTTTAGCCCTGGCAGTGCAGTTCCTCCAGCTGCTCAGTGTGCTGATCAGTGACTCTGTGTTTCTCTGCAGCGCCTGCATCTCAGCGAGGATGTGGCCGGGGCAACTTTCATGGCAGCAGGAAGCTCTGCTCCCGAGCTGTTCACATCTGTCATAGGTAAGGAGCCTGCTGCTGCTTCCCAAAAGCTTCCCTGGCTGCTTGCAGAGCTGGAATGGGATTGCTGCATGCCTGCAAGGTTTGTTACAATCCCTCCTGGGCACAGGTGGCACTCACTGCCTGGGGGGAGTCCTCGCCAGGTGAAGTGACTCTGGAGGTGCCATTACCTCATAGCAGGGCTCAGCTCAGATACTTTCTCTAGGAGACATTTGTCTTTCAGTCACAGCTGCCAGATGTGCTCTGCAGAGAGGTCTGATTGCACAAGCCAAGCCTTATCGTTTGGAAACTTAAATTGGACCAGGTTGGGATTGTCTTTTGGCTAAGGGTAGTACAGTACCAGGGTGAAAATAAAGCCAGATTCCTTCAGGCAACTTCGAGAAGCTCTGATGGCCATCAGATCATTTTCCTGCTGTGGTGTAACCCACCAGGTGCCATGTGTCACTTGGCAGGTGAGTGCTTCTGTGTTCCTGAGAAAAGGATCAAGTTGGAAAAAGGACATGAACTCTGCACTGGCCAGATAATAAATAGTGTTAGAGCCTTACAAGCAAGAGGTGAATTTAAACAGACTGACAGCTAGCAAAAGATGGAGTGTTATTTTTAGGCTGGCTTCCTAAGGAAAGGATCTGGTGCAGCACCGTGATGCATGTGCCTGTCAGTTCATCTCCCTCACCATTAACCTCATTGGCCAATTTTAACCAAATTTGACAGAAGAGCTCTGAATAAAACTTGTAACACAGCCCCATAACTCATCCTGAGAGGTATCACTTGGCTTGTGAGTAGCCGTGGCCAGACAGCTCTGAATCATCCCTAGCTTCTCCTGAAGCTTCATCCCTACTGAAGCTGGGATGGGGACATGAGAAGGAGCAGAGTACTGGGCAGGGAATATCTCATGGGAGACAGTTTCCTGCAGATTTGTGTCCCACCAGCTGCTACCATGAGCTTGCAGTGTTCTGTGGTGTGAATTGCCATAATGTTGGGTCCCAGGAGCAGGAAGTTAGTGACTGGGACGTGTCTGAGCTGCTTGGTTTCCATCACTCAATCCTTCCAGATCCTCTCAGAAAGCAACTCTGCAGACTGCACATTGCCTTTAGATTCATTAATGGGGTATGAGGTCTGCAATTTTATGTGAAAAAAAAGTCGGCTCTCTCCCATTTACACCGCTTCCCTTGGACTTGTTTTTCAGGTGTTTTTATCACAAAAGGAGACGTAGGCGTTGGAACCATCGTGGGCTCGGCTGTGTTCAACATCCTCTGTATTATTGGCGTGTGTGGGCTTTTTGCAGGACAGGTAGGAGCATTTAATGATCCCTTACAGTTCTTGCTTCACCCTGTGCCTTGGCTGTGCTGCAGAATCACATGCCAGGTTCACAACCTTGCCACGAATTTCTCTGGCTTTGTTGTTTTTTTCACGGGGGCCCAGTGCTGTTCCTCCCTCGCTTTTGAGATGAAAAGCAGAGCAGCAAAGGTCAGCTCGGGCTTTTGGAGCTGCCCAAGGCGTGTGGGTGGGCAGAGGAATCAACTTTTGCTTGTTTGCTCCTCGTGTAGACTGTTCTGCAGCGTGTCACACCGCTGGTGACAACACAAGCTATTCATCTGAAATTAAAGCAATTAAGCTGCGGGATCTGAGCTGCTGTCTGAATTGCAGACGTGATTGACTGTATAATTAAACACCACTTGCCAACGTGCCAGGTATTTTTACAGTCTCATAAACGTTCTTTGACGTGTTACTGTGCAGACTCACTGGTAAAGAGGAGAGGCAGAGTCATGTCACCGGCACAGGGCAAGGGAAGAGGAACTGAGGAGAGGAGACCTTGGTCAGTCTGGGAAAGCATGGAAAAAAGAGAGATGGGGTTCTCCTTGGGATCCAGTTCTGTTTTCCTTAGCTGTGAGCTTTTACAGGCTGAAAATGGGCGTTTTCAGAGTGAGGGTAAAGTCACAGCAGTAATTTTTAACCACCCACTGTCCTGATTTGTGTGGAGCATGCAGCTGGCAGCTACAGATGCTCGATGTGTCACTGGTTCTGCTGGAACCCTGACTGTGAAAACCCAGTTAATTGTGGTCAATTTTTAATGACCAAAGCCTTCCCAGGGCGTGAGGCTGTGTTCCCCAGAGGTGCTCTCTTGTCATCAACAGGACTTTGGTGGAAAAGGCCTGCTGGATTTTGGGGCTCGACAGAGAATGTCAGTCTTCTCCAGAGGCCCTTTACAGGTGGGAGATGGTTGTTTCAGAAGGAGAAATCACAGCCAAAACGCTCTTGTAAAAACATCTTCAGCCTTCCAGCTGTGGTAGCTTTCAGAAGTTCATCCTAAGCATGGTCTGTGAGCCTCTTCCAAGCCAAGGGCTGAGATTTTTGACTGCTTGGCCCCTTTTTTGTTTTCTTTAAGACTCTGCTGGTGATTTCTGTGTGATTTTGTCAAGTCACATAACCTCTCTTTGCTGCAGTCTCACCTTGAGAGGGTGGGTGAGCACTGGAATGACTGACATCACCATGTGGAACTGTGATTTTAGTGAGCAAATAAGAAATTTCTGTCTCAGTAATTCCAATGTTTTAGGTAGAACTCTGGATCGGTTTATGCTTTTCATTGTTTCCCACTCCCAGCCTTTCACCAAAAAGCCATTCCCTTTTAGTGGTGTGATTCATCATTTATTTTGTGTTGGTATGAATAGGAATTCGAGGCACTAACACAGGTGGTAAATTTGCTTGTTGGTGAGATTTCTGTTCTGCTGGGGACCTGCATCTCAGCAGTGAGTTGCCAGCTGAGCCTGAGGGCTGGCTGTTGGTCAAAGCTGCTTGCTGTGCTCCAGGGATTTTTCTTTGGGCTCACACCTGTGGATTGAGCAGCTGGAGCCCTCAGATTTTCAGATGTATTGCCTGTGGGCTGGGAACCCCAGAGGTCACACTGCATTTCCAGCAGCACTCCTTTAGAAAGCCTTCTTTTGGTTTGGTGGGGTTTTTTTGTCTGTTTTGTTTGTTTTTTAACTGGTAAACGGTTGAATTGTGAAATACTGTCCAGCTCTCTCCAGCATACGTTTTATTTTTAGATTAGGTTGTAGTTTGTATGTGCTGTGTTGGATGTATTGTTCTTTGGCCTAAGAAAAGACTGGGTTTGGTTATGTGCACCGTGTTTAGAAAAAGAAACAAATGCACAGCCCCAAAAAAGCTGGTACTCATTTGCTCGAGCACCAGCCCTAATCGTTTATTCTTCCAAGCCTTTCCTGGCTGTATGTGCACACTTTTCAGGATAAATCACAATAAGCATCCCACTGCTGGAGCAGGAGAAGGGAAGCGTGCCTACGCCTCTGCACGCCTAAAAAAAAGGCATCCAAAAAAGCATTGTGAGGGTTGAAAGTCAAACACTGCCAAGTTAGAAAATAGCAGTGTGAGGGTTCCCTGTGCACCCTTAATTTGCTTCCCCACCCCGTTGCCTGAGCATTATTATCCAGGCTTTAATTAGGGGGTCCCTTGCCGGGTTCTCCTGGGGCTCCCTGCCTCCCTCTGCACACAGAATGGACTTTGCTCACTTAATGAGCAGCTATTCAGGATTTTGTTTTCTCTTATTGTTCACTCGGTGCCCCTCTGCCTTATTTACCAGGCTCTATTCAAGCCCCGTTCCAGAGGCAGAATTATTAATTTCCTCTTGAACTTCTGCCGATCTCGTCGCTATTGTATCTGAGCAGTTGATGAGCAGTTAATTAATTTTCCCCAAACCTCTGTGAGATGAGGGGGTGTTTTAAAGATGGGGAAACAAAGCACAGAGAGATTAAATAAAAAAGGATAACTTGTCGTTTTAGGGGCCAATTAGAGATGGCAGAGCCCTGCTCATTTCCCCTCGGTCCGTAGCATTCTGTGGCTGGCTCCAGGTGCTGCTCCCACTGCTCCACAGGGCTTTCCTGGCTGGACTGGCCATGGTTTGAGTGGCCATGGCAGTCTCCACACAGCTCTCCTTGAGCTATAGGAGCCTCTCTTCTTCTCCTCACTCCAGCTTCCTTCCACAGGGCACCACACAGGCTGTCTGTCCTGAGCCCTGCTCTCATCCCTTGGGCTGTTCTTGTCCGGAACTAAGGTGACTTAAATACATCTCCTAACATTTAGTGGCTGCTCTTCCTTCTTGTCACTCGCCCTCCAGCTCTTGAGGCCTGAGAGAAAAGTTTTCAGCAGGTTCCTCCTTTGGGTCATGCATCCACCCTTTGCTGCCTTTTGAGCATCCAGCTCCCTTCCAGTGGTTTCTATTCCTTCTCCTCTCCCCAAGACTCTGCTCTTTGTCTCCTTGGCCTGACTTCTCCTGGCTAATGTTACCCGTGCCAGGGAGGCACCTCTTGAGGTACAGGAGTCTGCTCTGCTGCCGGGGAAATCACATTTTCCACTGTTTTCATCAACTCCAGAGAGATTAAAAAAGCAACAGTGGATGCAGGCTGCTCCATGTGTTTGATGGCCAGACGAGAACCATCCCCTAAGGGCTGGATTTTCTAAACTAGCATCCACACTCTCAAAATGAGAGTTTCCCAATGCACCTTAAACTGGGCCTCTGCAGAAGCAGCAGAACTTCACATCTGGTGTGTGTTGAGGTGCTTGACCAAGGCATGTTTGGGGAGAGGCCCCAAGTATTCCCTGTGGACAGTGAATGCTGCCCATGTGCCTGTGGCAGTGAGCCTTAGAAGCTCCTCCTGCTTTCTTCTTGGGGCCTGCTGAAATACTCAGCATAGCACTCACACCCCGAGGAGGATTTCTCTTTATTTCATCCAGGCAGTGGGTGCCACTTCTAAGCTGTAGATGGTTTCAGTATATGGAAATATGGTAGGAGCTCATTCCTCACCTGCCTGGGCAGTGCAGGTTGGATTTGTCTGCAGCTGCTTCCTCCTGTGTCCCTACAGCTGGGACACCAGCACGTCTCCTGGCAGGTGGGCACCGCCGAGGCACAGAACCCAAATGTTTTTGAGCTGCCATGTCAGCTTTGCTTCCTTCTGGCAAAGGGGGAAGGAGGAGGTAAGGGAGCACTGAAATGGCAGCAGATGCAGCCCTGCAGACAGCAGTGCAGCAGCATTCACAGGGACACATGCTGGAGAGGGGGCGAGGAGGCTGCTGTCCGCCTGCTGATGGATTGCATCGGGCTTTTTCCATGCCTGCAAGCCCAGCTGTGTGTGGGGAGCTTGACCTTAGCCTGGGGTCCCCTGCAGGCCTTGGTTCCTCTGTCCTGTCTTCTCTCACGCTCGTGTTTGTGCTTCTGGAGCTCTCCCCTCCTTCCCCTGCCCTCTCACCGTCCTTGGCGGCGAGGACGCGCCATTCTCGGAAGCAGTCCTTGCTTAATTCAGCTCTCATTCAAGCCAGCACAAGCAGAGTTTGTTCGGCTTTGGACATTCCCCCACCCAGATTCGTCTTGTTTTTCGCAGCTCCGCTGCTCTCTGGCCCTGTGTCCTCTCCCAGCACTGACCCACAGCGTTTTGCAGCCTTGCAGGGGAGGTGGGAAGTGTTTTTGTGAGAGCAGTACAAACGTGAGTTGCAAGTCACTCCGGCAATTCCGTGTAATTTTGGATTTGCGTGGCTTGATTTGCTCGTTAGTAATTACCTGCTCTGTTTTTCAGCCGAGTCCAAGTCTCTCTATTTTGCCTTTCCCCAGGAATAGGCAGGCTTCTCTGGGTGGAGAAGGGGACCAGGAATGTGCCACGGAAGTTCTCCCAGTTGTTGGTTCTGTCAAGGGGTCTGGTGGGTGGCGAGGCATCATTCCTCCACATACTGGAGCAGAAAAGGACTTGCCCTGACTGTCTGACCTGCCTCCTTCTTTTCCATTGGGATTCTTTTACCCCAGGAAGTAAACTAAATTCAGCAGCTCCCCTCTGCCCAGGTCACAGAACCCTTGTGCCAGCCGAGGTGCCTCTAGGATTTATCAGCTGCTATGGGTTACATCAGTGGAAAATAGGCCTGAGAAATAGTGTTAGGTATATTGACAAGGACACTAAACAGTGTTTAATAACCGCTAGAACGTTTCTTAATGAAGCAGCTGGGACTTCTGTAATCTGTTTTACCCCACTTATACCATTCAGCCGTTGCATGCCTCGTAATCTTTTAAGCTTTAATTTCGCTCACAACTCAGACTGCAGCCGTTACTGACTTCTGGCTTTCTCATTGCATTCATGAGCTTCTTTTTCTTCTTGACTGTGGAGGAGTTTTTAAATGGGACAGTTGCAACGCTGTTGCTTTTTCTGCACTGGTCTGTGACCATTGGTGGAAAACATGTAAAACTCTGGGGAAGTAGTTTAAGGAGAATTCAATGCCGGTTGCTGGGACTGTTCACTGCTCTCACAGCCCAGGGCACGCTGGGGTTTGGTGCTGGCAGTGTTTTACAGTGATTATGAGCCTGTCTTTCACTGACAGGGCTGTGTTGCAGGCATGGGACAGACAAATAAGTCTGGCTGAAGTAGTGCCAGAAGGCGAGGCTGTGGTCCTGGGGTACCCAGAGCTGCTGGCATGGCCGTGGTGTGGGAGAGCCCAGGTACAGGGAGAGCACAGGGGGATGCTGGAAGGATGCTGTGGAACATCAGGCAGTCTGTAAGGGGCCAGGACTGCAGCTGGGACAGAGAGGTGTGGACGGAGGTTCAGGATAGAGGGGTGCCATTAATTCAGAAATGCTGCCCGAGGCAATCAGGAGAGTTGCAAATGGATTCCTGTCAGCATCAAACCACGGCTGCTTCCTAATTGCCACAAAACATCATCACCATTTTAGGTTAAGTTTTCTCTTTCAAAGTTGACACACAGATCCGAACTGTGGATGTGCCATTTGTAGGATTTTTTTTCCTCAGATAATTTATAGTGTAAAAACAAAGGAGATCATAAAACTTGTTTTTTACTTGTGGCAAGGACTGGCCAGTCTGAAGAGACTGGGAGATGTTTACTCTGTGCACGCCTTCCCGTCTACAGCTATCCTTGAATTCTGCTGTGGATCTTGTGGTCCAGCAGAGGCCTTGGGGTCCTGCTGCCTCAGCACTGTGGGAATCTGAGCTAAAGAGACATGCTGGTCCAAATAACTCATGGATGATTATGACTACCAGTTGAGCAGGGAAATATTTCTGGCTTTGTCCTGAGGTTTGGACAGTGTCCACTGTGTTTCCATTCTGAGAACGTCACATAGACAGATTGCTGCGGCGGTGATGAAAATATCAAGAGAGGCTTAGAAAAGCAAATATTCCGGGGGAAGTAATGAGAATAGATGGAGTTGGTGCACAGGGTACGGACTGGGAGTCAGAGTGACAACTGAGCTCTGCAGAGAATGGCAAACCAGAGGTGAAATTGGGGCTCTGCACAGGAAAGCAGTGGCTTTCCACGCAGGAATCAATCTGAAAGGTCTGCTGTGGCAGAATGGTTCAGTGTGCCAGGAAGGGGGGTGTGGGATCAGGACTCCTGCTGTGCTGGGAGGTCACATCCTGTGGCATCCTGTTGGACCTGCTTGGCTGATTCTCTGTCTGAATTATGGATGTGTCAAAAGTGCCAGCAGGAACCCATCACACTCCAAGCAGTACCGAGTCTTGTGTGTGTCTCCCAGGGTTCTTGCTGACAGCCACAGGTGGATCTACAGCCTAAGTTAATGTAGAGATGAATGCAAGTAAGGCACCCTCACACTCTCCCACTAATCTGTGATGCTTCACTGATACCATGACCAGTGAGAATGAACAAGCAGGTGGCCAGATCCTTGGAATTACCTGAGCTGAGCAAAACAATCAGCTGCAAAGTTTAAAGGCAGAGCTTGTGCCCTGATACCTGAGGTAGAGCCGTTTTTATTTTTGTATAATTCTGAATGCATAAGACACGGATTAACTGTGGCCAGCCTGATTTCCCTGAAAATCTCTCCCAGACCTGAACCCGAGCTCACTGCTTCCTGTTGGTCATTTCTCTTGCTTTGGCATGAGATCCTGCTACGTTATGTTATCACGGGGCCGATTTGAAATTGCATCGAAGGTTTGCAGAACAGCAGTGTCAGGAGCACAGCCCTGTGTGGAGGGGATCCCAGCAGGCTGCAGATGGTCCCATCTCAGCTCCCAGGGCAGCTCCTGCAAGCCAGGAGCAGCGTGTGAGGAGGTTCCACTGCAGGTCTGGCTGCAGCTGGCCCAGAGGGCTGACACAGCCAGCAGCAGATCCCAGCATCTGCTAGGCTGGGCTAAGAGCTTCCCTAATCACTTCTGGGCAGTCCACATCAAAAGAGGGGCAGCGTGAAGTCTGACCCAGATTCTCTGCTTCTGGATGCCTTTTGACAGCGCTGGATTCACTGCTGGCACATCGCTGTTGACCTCCATAGACTCTCAAGGCTAATCGCTTGCAGGCATTGTCTTTTAATCTTTTGACACCCTCGTCCAAGCATTCCTGCCTATCCACATCAGCAAATTAGGTTATTAGCTCTTAATACCTCAAAATCTGGACCTTCTGTGCCAGAGGGTAACAGAGAAACAAGATTAGGGAGATTGCTTCCAAAGCCTAGCATTTCCCAGCAGCGTTAGTAGCTGCTCAGTGCTTGAGATGTCAGGCAAAGAACCGGCCATGAGATGAGGAAAAGCCCCAAAACAGTTTGGAGTGAAGAAGGTCCCTGGAGAACATGGATGTGATGACGTGCTTGCCCTGGAAGTTCAGCAGCCAGAATACTCAGGAGTGCACAGAGCAGGCTGCAAAACAGCAGCTGGGTGGCCTCTGGTGATGGGTATCTCCCGGATGGGAGAAGAGCTGCTAGGAGCAGAGGAACAGTTTGGAAGAGCAGAAGAGAAAAGGATCAGTTTTAGAGAGGATAAACGGTGAAGTCCTAGGATGAGGCATGGGGCATATTGCCACTGAAGCCAACTTCAGTGCTACACTCAGCAGACACCAGTGTCTGATTTTAGGGGGTTTCACCTCTGGTGCCTGATCTCCACATTTGTGCTAGGTGGAGGAGATGGTGTGTGCTGCATGGGACCACGGCTTCAGAGGTTGCAAACCTCAGAAATCAAGCTAGAATTGAGAAAATCTTGATTTTTCTGTTCTCCAGCCCATCCAAAAGGGAAGTAAACATTCTGAGTAATGAATGTTCTATGTAGGATTTTGCAGGGTGAAAGTTTACCTGTGAGAAACCAGGTATGTATTATGGTTAGTTTATCCCTAGGAGTGATCTGTGGCATGCAGGGGGGAGCAGGCTTTGTCTTTTGTGAAACCAGCAGGGGATGCTCTCCTTCAAGCCTTGACTTCAGAGCTCTTCTTTGCAGCTCAGGGAAACCGGGTTCAGTCCCCACCGAGTGGTCAAGGACAGCTAAGAGGTCCTTTTGTGGGGTTTGAATTTCAGGTACTCACTTGAAAAAGAGGAAATGTCACTACAGTGGCAATCAGTGGTTCTACAGCTGCCTCCTAATGCTCAGCTCCTGCTGGAGCAGCTCACTGCTGGCTGATGGTATGACAGTATTGCTGATAGAAAACTCAAATTTGATAATGTTTTTACCCAAGCCGATTGCTTCCCTGATTTTTTTTCCTGCCTTGCTGGTCTGTAGTGTTTTCCAAATACTTTCAGAAGTTTACAGCTGTAAAATCTCTACCAGCATCCATGCTGAGGCAAGTGCAGAGGGCCTCAACAGCATCCTGAGAGCTGAGTGGAATAATGTCAAATTGTTCTATAAATTCTCCTGCAAAATTTGCTCGATCAGAATGAAGGGGCACACTGATGTAAAATGTGACATTTAATTGAGGATCTCTGAATAGAATTATGAACCCAACTCCATGTTCCTACATTTGGAAATTTCCATCAGAAAGCATCTCCATTCATCTATGTCTGTGTGCCTTGAAATGTATCGTCAGCTGGTAGAAATCTGCTTTGACCCAAGGGCTTTAAAAGCCTGCTTTTTTGCTTCAGGTAGGAGTTTCTAAAATGTAAATGGTTTCATAAAGAGACTTTACACTGGGCATAAATTACATTGATTTTTTTTTTTAGGAAGCCATGCTACTAAGGGCCTGTAGAGATTTTTTATTTTTTTTTTTTAGGTGTAGTGGGCAGTACCTGTTTTACAGCATTTGTACATTTTACATTTTACAGCATTTTAATCTGTCCTTTTGAATTCTAATAATGAACTTAAAGATTAACTCATTGACTGGTATTCTCTTCTGAGAATACCTTTTGAATTCTAATAATGAACTTAAAGATTAACTCATTGACTGGTATTCTCTTCTGAGATGTGAACTGCAGGCTCCTGCAGCCTGCAGTGAGAATTCTTCCATGTTTCTGTGGCTTTGGAAGGTGACAAGTGACATGCAGTGTGTGGTGATCCTTTTTTGTTCTCCATTACGTACAAATCCCTGGGTTTTGTTCCTAAGGCTTTGCTGAAGTGCTGGCTTGAGTGTTTGTCCCAGAAGCTGTGGAGGTGCACACAGAGCTGTAGTCATGCCCATCGCTGTGGCCGTGCTGGCAGAGCCCTCCCTTGCACCCTCACAGGCTATTGGGGACACCCAACGTGGCGAGCAGCTGTGTCCACAGGTACCTCAGGTGTGCCCTTCCCTTCTCCCTGCAGCAGGTGTTTCCTGTCGTGGGCCTCTTCGTGAGTGTGAGGACATCTCCCCTGGAGCTCCAGGCAGAGCCTGGGCACACACCCTGCTGGTGTGGCAGCTGTGGCTGGCGTGGCTCTGTGGCCAGAGCTCGCCTCACAACCTCTCCTTGCCTCTTTCCCCAGGTTGTCGCGCTGTCGTCGTGGAGTCTCCTGAGAGATTCAACCTACTACACGCTGTCTGTGGTTGCACTCATCGTGGTAAGTTCTGGAAGGTTCTTCATCTGTGGGGAGCCCGTGTCTACTGCCCCATGTGAAGGGAGCCTCCCCTGGCATCAGAGTCTTGTAGCTGAGATCCCAGCTCCAGCATTCCTGGGGATTTGTGCTCGTGGATTTGTGCTTGTGGTCTCCCTGGATGTGCTGGGGAGCTTGGCCCGAGGGCAGGAGCTGTAGGAGTGTCCAGGGAGCCCAGAAGGGATGGCTGGGGTGGGGCAGGGTGGCCCAGTGCAGACTTGGGGTGCAAAGCTAAACCCACGTTCTGCAGTGGGTGGGTCAGTGCTCTCCTGGCAAGTGACCTCCATGACATGTTTTTTTTTCCTAAAAAACATGTCACTAACCTGTAAGGAGGCAGCACTTGTGCCCAGAGGAGAGCAATCCTGAGCAGCTACTACAAAATGTTTAGGTTAGTTTTTGCACACATGATAGGGGCAAGTTCAGTGCATGCTGACAAGCAAGTCCTCAAACAAAGACTACACTGTCAGCAGTTCTTAGTGCTGTGCCTGTCCTGGGTTTCATCAAGCTCAGAAAATGCTCCAGATCTCTCAGAATTGGGCTATTCAGTGAAAAAAAGTTGGCACAAGTGTTAGATAAAGACAATGCTGTCATTACCTTTTCAGCCAATACAAAACAATGCCGGGAAATGTAAAAATTGAGTTTTCAGGTAGCAGTTGCACTTCTTTTTTTCCCCCCCCCAGCCTAGCCTAGTACCCTAGATTCCCTAAGACAGGAAGAGTGATTTTGTGGGGTTAACTTCCATATGTCAGAGAGAAGGGGACTTTACAGTCAGGAGAGGGTCTCTTGCATTTCTGCAGTCTGGGTTACTTGGGTTAGTGGGTTCTGGTTTGTTTCCAGACATACTCTGTAGCTGCCAAGGCTTCTATCTGCCTCATCCCAAACAGGGGTTCTTTCTCAACCTCTACCTTTATATCCCCCATGCTGCAAGGCCAGCCATTTTGTCCTTGGTGAAAAATAACTTTTCTACATCATTATTAGCAGTGAACTGCAAAACAAAAAACTTTTTTATTTTGTTTTGACAGCTTGACAGTAACCTCATACCAAAAAGTGTTGCTAAACAACAAATAGAGCCACACATACTAATTGTAGTGAATTCCATTGCACGTTTATTCCATTGCACAAGCCTGAAGACATCCAGCAGGCATTCTCTTAGGTCACCCCACAGGAAGCACAGATGTGGGCATCTGCCTGGCATCTGGCTTCCTGGTGCTTGGATTGGACATTTCATTTATTGCATGGCGGCAGACAGGTTTAAAATCTGTTGACTCTGTCATCAGTTTTAAATTCTTGAAGCAAGCAGGGTTTTTTTCGTGGCTGGTTCATCCCTGTGGTTGTCAGCTGCATCAGGATGCAGAGAATTTTTTATGCAATATTGCTCCCCAGTTGATAGCACACGAGAATTTCTCCTTTCAGAGTCAAACACTGCTTCAGTTAAAGAAGTTTCTCCTTCCCTTCACTCACCCAGCAACCCCTGGCTTCCCAGTGCCTCTAATTTTTCTTGTCCTTTTAAGACAGAATCAAAATGAGGTGGCAGGACATTGTTCCTGAAATTCTGACCCTGCAGTCCCCCATGGCTCAGGTGGGAGATGAGCCAGGGGTTCTGTGCAGAGCACAGTGTAGCCTGCCTGTGGTTCCCCCTTCATCAGATTTGTGTGCTCCTTTTAGAACTGCTTTGTATGCAGGGATAATTTTTCCATATGAGGGCATTGAGACTTCTCTGCGGCTGGAATAGTGTCATCAATCTTGAAGAATTATATTGTTTGTAGAAGTTTGTTCTCATGGTGTTCTAAACAACTGCCTGTGGTGCTGTGTTAAAAGTTTCACTCCACTGGTGTCTTTACCAATCATAAATACACCTGAGGGGAAATAAATGTATTCCTTCCAATGCTGAGATACAGCAACTTTAAAAAGCTTGATACTGTGCTGAGTAAATCAATATGGCTTAGTTTCCATTTGAACTAGAGAAGGAAGTACAGTTGTACTGTTTTAAGAAATAGAGCAGTATAGAATCACCTGTTTACTGCTCCCAGGCCATTTGATGAGAGAAAGTGAACTATAAAGCACAGAGGTTAGAAGTGAAAACCACATTTATTGTACGTAATTAATCTTGATTCAACCCTATGGTTGTGGGTTTTTTTTAACTTTATAATAATATTACAATGCTACCTTGTCTTCTTGTAGAGTTTGGCAAAAATTTACTCCATATTTTCTTGAAAGGAAAAAGATGCCTGTGTATCTTAACTTGAAGAGACGTCGTCAGAGTCATTAGTGGCAAAATAGAGATGGCTGCTATTTTTAGTCACAGAAGTCAATGCACACGCTTTCATGTCCCGTCACACCAAAACATTGTACGCTGAAACAGGCCTTGTCAGATTAGATCACGGTGCCTGGGAACTGTAATTTACAACGTTTTGTGGTCGTGTTTTCTTCCAGTAACCAATGCAACTCCTGCCTCCTGCCGGCTGTCGCACACGAGCTGCTATTTACGGCTCTGTGGCCGAGGGGAAGTGTTCACTGTGCTTTCAGGGCCTCCTTCCTTTTCCCTCCTGCTTCCCCAGGGCACAGCCGTGGATCTGTAATCCCTGCTGTAATTTCCCTGTGGTTGTGTGCAGCTCCAGCCTCCAATGGAGGCGCTGCCACTGTGGGACCCTGCAGCCAGGGCTCCCTGCAGCCATGAGGGACCAGGAGCAGCCGGGCTGGGGAGCACGGCAAGGGGAAGGGCCTGGTCACAGGGCATGGCAGCCACCTGCCCATGTGAGCCCTCAGGCAGTGCCAGGGTGAGCCCTTCCCTCACCCCTCGCCATGGCACTGCTGCTTCCTTCACAGCTTTCATCATGGCGCTGCTCCTTCCCTCACGCCTCCCGCCATGGCGCTGGTCCTTCCCTCACGCCCCTGGCCATGGCGCTGCTCCTTCCCTCACGCCTCCCGCCATGGCGCTGCTCCTTCCCTCACCCCTCGCCATGGTGCTGCTGCTTCCTTCACAGCCATCATCATGGCGCTGGTCCTTCCCTCACGCCTCCCGCCATGGCGCTGGTCCTTCCCTCACGCCTCCCGCCATGGCGCTGCTCCTTCCCTCACGCCTCCCGCCATGGCGCTGCTCCTTCCCTCACGCCCCCCGCCATGGCGCTGCTCCTTCCCTC
>NW_014650893.1:219473-252111 GCF_001447265.1 Sturnus vulgaris
GGCGCTGCTCCTTCCCTCACGCCCCTCTCTCCATGGCGCTGCTCCTTCCCTCACGCCCCTCTCTCCATGGCGCTGCTCCTTCCCTCACGCCCCTCGCCATGGCGCTGCTCCTTCCCTCACGCTCCCCGCCATGGCGCTGGGCCTTCCCTGAGGGAGGAGGCGCGTTCCTTGGCCAAGGAGGCCGTGCAGCAATGCTGGGGGAGCCGCAGTGCCCGTCCATCAGCAGGGCTGCCAAAGGGGCTGTCACAGTAGCCACAGCTGGCTGGGGTGGTGGGGACAGCACCGTGGCCCAGCAGGACATGGCAGCAGTGGCGGAGCTTGGTGTGGATCTGCTGGCGGGGAGGAGGCCATGTCTGCTGAGACAGCCGGCTGTGGCAGAGTGGTGCAGCCCCATCTCTGGCTCATCCTGCTCTCTCTTAAGTGCTCTACAAGGTCCAGTGGCATTGGGGAAGGGGTCCCCGCTTGCCTGGGCTAGGTGAGAGAAACTAAAGGTTGGGAAGTTCAAAGGCCGGGCAGGAGGGCAGTGCCAAAATACACCTGAGCTTAATGCCACTGCCACGAGCCCTGGCTTGCTTTACTCTGTCCCCTGCCTCAGGTGATGAGCTGTTTTCAACTGTGGTTTAGTGTATAACATGCTCTTTTTAAATCTTTTCTCCACAGTTTATTTATGATGAAAGAGTTTCCTGGTAAGTGAATCTATTTTCTTTTTTTCTGGTTATAACACAAAAGCTGCCCTAATTAGTGTTTATGAGGAGAGAAGGAGAAAGCTATAAAGTTCTGCAGGGCGGCTATTTGCTGCTGTGTGAGAAACATCAGCACCAGACAGGCTAAAATAACTAATTTTTTGAGCTAGAGAAGAAAGCCCAGGAGAGTGTTGCTCAGACTGTACCTGGTACAGCAGCATCAGTCAGTGCCCTCTGCATGCCCTGCAGCAGCCTGGGGGTGACAGCAGAGCTGTACATGTGCCAGCAGGGGCCACCCAAGCAGTCATAAATAAGTGTCTTCTTGGATTTTTCATTATTTAGTGAATGGCCAGTATAAGGAAATAATTTTTTTAAAAAAAATCCCTATTAATGTGTTAAAGTGCAGTGCAGCAGGCATGGTAGTCTCGGAGGGCTGCAGGTACTTTTCAGTTGCTTTGGTCTCAGGGTTTTGTTTCCAGCACATGCCAGAGGCGATGTGGTGACATCTGGAGGTGACAGCGTTGGTTTGGTGTCACTCCCAGCTGGTGTCATTTGGATTACAAGCACTAGGGAGCGTCAGGCTGCTTGGGCTGGTGTTTCCCTCACTGGCTCTTGCCTATTTCAGAGGCAGGTTTCAAACACCCATTCTTGGCAATGGCCTGGCTTTCTTTGTTGATTTTTTTGCATGTTTTTTTTTAAACTGAAATTCACTCAAGGACAGTTGTATTTAACTGTGTTCTTTAAGAAAAAAAAAGAAGATAACAGAGAGGCTGAGGGTTGGATCTTCAGAAGCAGGGAATTAGACTTTGATATAGTTAGTGCAATAGCTCAGAATCCTTGTGGAGAAAATGTTCCGTGAGTTTAGCATACAGTAGTTTGATAATGGATGATTTCCACAAGGACTAGCAGTTTGCCATGGGGAACTAAGCAGAAATACAGCATGTTGGGCAGTGAAAAAGATTACCTAGAAACAAGCTCTAAAAGTCACGTTGTAATTTGTTTTCATACAAATTTCCTTATTCCATCGGTTTGACACAGAAACATCAGAGGGGAAAAAAGCTGTCAGCATCTAATCAGCAGCTTGAACTGCTGGCCAGTGCATTGTCAGCACTCATACAGCAGCTCAGGCAGCAGGGAATATTAAGGCAGCCCAGGAAATGGCTGAAGAGGAGCTGCTGATGCCATGCCCTGCTCTGATGTGTTTGTGTTCTTCTTGTTTCCAGGTGGGAGTCCTTAGTCTTAGTGCTGATGTACGTCATCTACATCTTTATAATGAAGTAAGTCGAATGTGCCCTCAGCTTGTCTAAATCCTAAGGCTCCCTGCTCCCCTTGCCTCACCTAGCCCTTGGGACAAGAACAACCAGCCTCCAGTTCTGCCAGGAGAGGTGTGGCTTGGCTATCAGGGAAAATTTCTTCACCAAAAGGGTTGTCAGGCACAGGGACAGACTGCCCCAGCCAGTGGTGGAATCACCATCCCTGAGGGGGTTTAAAAGATGTGTAAAAATGGTACTTAGGGACGTGGCTTAGCAGTGGGCTTGGCAGCGCTGCGTTAACATTGGACTTGCTGTTCTTTTCCAACCTAAACTATCCTGTGAATCTGTGCATTACGGATCTCATCCTGTGTTAACTGACCAAGGCTCAGGCTGCCAACCTGTGGCAGAGCACAGACCCGGATCCATCCTCAAGTTGCCACCAAAGCAGTCTCTTCTGACTTGGCTTTAGCATCCCTACTGGGAAATGAGCAGGATTTCACTGTACATTTCTGGGGTGTGAGTCTCTGCAGCAGTTCCTGCTTTCCTGGAGACCCGTGGTAAAACCACAGCACAGCCAGCAGTGATTTTTCTGAGCATCTGGCCAGTGTCACTTCTTCCACATAAGTTCTTGCTAGTAAAACTGGTCTGTTCTGCTCATTGGTTCCCCTCCTCCTGTCTTGTTTTCCAAAGCCAGTGGAAAGGAAACCCAGATTCAAACTGGAACATTCAACAAAACCTACCAGCTGCCAAGCACACCAGTGGTCTTGTCTCCACAAGTAAGACTAGAGATCTGTTTTGAAATGATGAAAAGAGTAAATATTGTGAGAGCAATTCTCAGTGAGAACAGCAAAACAGTCAGGCTGGCTGAAGGGAACACAAGTCAGAATTCATCTAATAATTAGGAATTTTGACATGGAGGGTAGCATTGCTCTTGGAACAATTAACTGACCAGCGAGACAGTTGTAATGTGTACAATTTTTTTTTTTTTTTCTAAAAACAACATTGTAATGTGAACAGGGTCTTAAGACCTGAGTGGATATGGCTTTAAAAATTGTCACCCTGGTTAGGGACCTCTGCCAGGTGTGTATAGGGTTGTACCTTTGCCTTTTGAGTATCATGGGGAGAGTCTTGGCTCATATTTGTGTCAGCTCCCGGTTGCTGCAAGAAGCAGGGATTATTCCCTGCCCCTGCCAGAGTTGAGGTGAATTTAGCATAAGGTGCTGTGTTTCTTTGAGTCCTCCAAGTAAAATAATGCTCATACTCAGGTGTGATTATATGATTAAAAATGTACTTGGATGATGACAAGCAAGGATTACTCACGATGCAGAATATTCATCACACCAAGCTCATAAACGTGCATGTCTGTCAAGATCCATGGCTTCTGTCTTTCATAGCCTACAGAGAGATTGTGTGATGTACAATTCAGCTGGAGCTCTGGGATACTCCTCAAATCCAGAGTTTTCTTCCCTCCCTTAGCTGTATTGCCCAGGATACAAGGCTAGGAAAGGAAGACTGTCAAGAAGTCAAGGTGTACATCCTGAGTTTGTTGCATTTGTGCAGGTACAACTCAACCATACATCACTGCTTCGAGAGGAAGACAAAAAACTCTGCAAACATGGTGAATGGTCTAGCAAGTAACACGGAAATGGATGACAACAGCAACTGTGATGCCACAGTGGTGTTACTAAAGAAAGGTAACTGTTCCAGTAAGTCACTCTCTCTCTTGCATCATTCTGGGTGTTCTCTCCCTGCTCACACACACGGTGGGAACTGCTGCTGTCTTTAAGCCACAAAGTAGGACTTGTGGCCCTCCCAGATGGAGGGCATGGTGTGATGATCCCAGCCACCACAGCCCGTGCCACTTGGCCACTGTGCTGCTTGGCTGTAAGGACTCCTTCAAGCCAGGGCATGCTTGTCTGGCATGTTACAGCCATTTAAAGCCCTCCTGTGGGCACTGTTACTCTGCACTGAAGTTGCCCATTTACAGCATCTCCAGTTAAATTTAATTCCACTCCAAAGGGACAGCAGCTGAGCAAGAAAAAAGGCCCCACTTGGTGTACACTTTATCCCCACTGAAGGGAGGGCAGGGACTCTGTCTGGGTACTGTGCTCTTACTGCACATGCTGGCTTTACCATGCCCAACTTTTCCATGTAAGTGGTCTTTATGGGTGTTTCACTTCAGCTGAAATCTGTTCCAGTTTGACTTTAGTCATGATCATGTATAGAAATGGTTGTGTTTCTTCAGCTTGAAAAAAATTTCACCCATCCCATAACTCAGCAGTAGTAGTTCAATGTCTGTATTTGCAAGGATGTCCTAAACCGTATTCACAGTGGATTTATTTTGTCTTTAAAACAGTCAACAAGCATGTGCAGTATCTGCTTGGGATGTATATGTCCCTGTCGTTAGCAATAACACCTCCCTTTTCCCTGAGGCACTGACTTAATTTGAGAAGAAGCTCCATCTTAAAATCAGTCCTGGTCTCTGACCACAGATGGGTTGCCTCTTTGGTTTGGCTAGTCTATCAAGAAAACCCCACCAACCAACCAAAAATAGGTCTCTCTTCCTGCAGACAGGGCTTGAGAGGCATGGTGTGTATACAGCAGGCAGTTAAACATGGAACTTTGTGGGGTTTATTTGCAGCAGCAAGCACTTGGAGCCTGCCAGCTCTCAGTTACAGGCCTGGTACAGAGGGACAGCTGTCAGCAGTGCTGTGCACTCTGATTTGGGGAAGCTGCTGTTTTGGGGTCGCCTGGAGGTCTCCACAGCAGAGCTGTGCTGGCAGTTCTGTACCAGGAAAGCTGGACTGGGAAAACTCAGCGAGCAGAAACTCAGGTCTTGCACATCCAACTTCACCCAGCGGCCTCAGGGTTAGCTGTGATTGTGGGATTTGGTTTAAATGTTCCCACAATGAGTTTTTGCATACTCTGCTGGTAACTTTTTGATTTGGACACTTGTGGTTCCTCACACTGGCCGAGGAAGGAAGGCAAAAGGATTGCTTCATCTTCTTGCAGACTGTTCCTGTATTTCCTTGGCACTGGGCCGTGGGAGGCTGGAAGGGCAAGTGATGCTGCTTTGTGTCCTGGCCAGTGGCACAGGGCCACCAACAGCACCTGTTGCAATGGGATGCCTGGGGTTTCAGACACTGTCTTCTGAGGCTTTTTCTGAAGCCTTTTCTGAACAGAGGACCAAAAAGTCTGAAACAAACATTTCTGTATTTGGTAGTTCTTCTAGGTGCCATTCAACACATGCCAGTGTGGAAAAGCTCACAAGGAAAAGCTGTCTGGTTGTTTTTTGTTGTTTGTTTGTTTGTTTTGTTTTTTAAGACAGAGGAGCTCACATATCTACCCTATTCCATGGAAGCCTCAGCAGGGGAAAAAAAAAGAAACAAAAAGGCCAAGGAGATAGTCTTTTGTAAGACTAACAGTGATGGCTAAAAATGGTAATGCCACAGAACATTTGCTAGCGTTTAACACCGGTTTTAATAGACCCATGCAGAAGTGTGTTGGGTAAGACCTCAGGTTTCCCTGCTGCCAAGTCTCAGTCCTGTCACAGAATTCACAGCCCAAGGTGCCATCCAGGTGCAGGAAAAATGAACCCTAGAGGCAGTGGGCAGCGGCACTGTGCTCCAGTCTGGTGGCAGTTCCCAGCCGTGAGCTGCCAGCCCAGGGTGCAGGAACCTTCTCTGGTTTGTGTTGGTGCCTTGCAGGAGCACAGTTAGCAGTGGATGAGGACAGCATCCTCACAGAAGTGCAGGTTAGAGCTGGAACTATCTGCCTTGGTGTGGGATAGCTGCTGTTGAAGCAGTGGTCTGCCTAACACAGGCCTGTGGAGAGCTGTGCAGAGCAGACTTAGTTCTCTGTAAGGAGCATGAGTGGTGATACCATGTCGACAATTTATTTAAAAACAGGAATAACCAGGTGTGTAGAAGGCCTATTTTGAACGGTGTAGCTGAAGGAATGGTTCTTACAGAGAACTTCTGGAAGCCATGGGTTTATTCTTCTTAGAGCCACGTAGAACAGAGGGAGTGACTGCTGGAAGAAGGCCTCAATTTGTTTTTGTTCCTTGGCTGCAGGAAATTTCCACCGTAAAGCCTCAGTGATCATGGTTGATGAGCTGCTCTCTGCCTATCCACACCAGCTTTCATTTTCCGAGGCTGGGCTCCGGATCATGATAACCAGCCATTTCCCTCCCAAAACACGTCTCTCCATGGCCAGCCGCATGTTAATCAATGAGGTGTGTCTTTTATCTCCCCCACCTGCCCTTCTTCTCAATTTGCCCTCTCCTGTAGCAGTGTTTGCCTTGAAATGCAACTCTGGTGTTTCTTCTGGGTCCACTGGTAGCGCTCTCCCAGATTTTATCCTTCTGACAGGGACTTGTCTGAATCATCCCTTGCTCTCTGTCCCCGTGGAGATTTTAGCAGAGGTTGTTAAGCAGTTCTGTTACATGTAGCTGTTGCTCACAGGAGGTGCCCCCTGCATAGATCAGTTTAATAATCCGGACTACCCCGGGACTGCACTTCAGCATGTCACTGGTCTTGGAGTGCTCCTGGAGTCAATTCCACAGCCACTGGACCTTCTCTTGTAAAAGCTGTACGTGTGAGATCTAGCTAGTGGTCTGCAAGCAAGAATCATCTTGTACCTGTGGGAAACCATTCCTTTTGCTCTTAAAGATAAATTTTTAAGGAATTCTACGCATCTCTCTTTCTCTGTTCCTCCCTTTCGCTTACGAAAACTCAAGTTTAAAAACGTCCTACCTCTCAGCAAGACTTTGCCCTTGTTTACAGAGGCAGAGGCTGATCAACAGCAGGACTTACACCAACGGCGAGTCAGAGGTCGCAATCAAGATCCCCGTCAAGCACGTGGTGGAGAACGGGACGGGCCCCGGCAACTCCGCGGAGCGCGGCGTGAACGGCACGCGGCGCGACGAGGACGCCGCCGAGGCCGGCAACGAGAACGACAACGAGGACAACGAGAACAACGAGAACGACGAGGAGGAGGAGGAGGAAGATGACGATGATGACGACGACGACGACGACCACGAAGGGCCGTACACACCCTTTGACCTACCCAGTAAGGGGCTCCTGCTGCATTTGTGTGGTGTTGGTTTTGGGTGTGCTGCACCCTGAGAGCTTCCAGCGACTTTCGCTCTGCAGTGAGGCTCCTGGTGATGTGTAAGAGAAATGGGAAGCAGCAGGGACCTCTCAGGGTGCAGGCTCCTGGGCTTGGGCACACCTCTGCTGCAGCTCCTGTGCTGACCCTGTGCTGCTGTTGCAGTCACAGGGGAGACGCAGCAATCTCCACAGGGCCAGTTCTGCCCCCAAAACATGGCTCACTCCGTGGAGAGATGGATCTCTGCTCGCTGTGGAGGAAGCTGAGGGTGGCTGGGCTGCTGGCAAGGAGTGAAGGTCAGAGGTGTCCATGGCTAGGACATAGCTTTGCTGGGAGGTGAGGTGTGCTCTTGGACAGTGCAAGTGCTAATAAAGTGGGCAAGGCACTGGTGATGCTGATCTGAGGCAGAGACACAGGGTGGTCGTCCTGAGTGCCTCTGCTTTCCTGCTGTTCACTAGGCACTGCCACAGTGCTTCCCACTCTGTATGGAGAGGGCTTGGAAAGTCAGAGCAGCTGCGTGGCTCCTGAGGACACCCACATGCGCCTCAGGCTGCTGAGCCCTGCATCTGCAGGGTGGAGATCTCCTTGTAGCCTAGTGCCTCTTACCACATCAGGCCTCTGCTCCCGGGTGATCATCATGTATCCCTGTCCTGCCTTTGAGTCACAGTTGCCATAGCTGTGTTGCAGAGCAGCTGGAATACTGTAGGGACTGGTCCTCCCTTTACCTGCAAGATGCAATTTTGGGATCTCCTGCTCAGGTCTCACTCAAACAGCATTTCTGAGACCTGAGCCTTAAAGAGAGTAGTTCAGATGTCCTGTGGTCTTTCATAATATCTGAAAGATTGGCATGGACTTCTGGAGATCTCTGGTTTCAACCCCTGCTCAGAGCAAGTGCTCCAAGCCTGTGTCCAGTTGAGTTTTGATTGTCTATAAGGATGAACATTCCACAGACTTTTGGGTAGCTGTTCCAATGTTTGACCACCCCCACAGCAGGAAAAGAAGAGAAAATGCACGACTTAATGTAGCATCTATTCTGAATTTCCCTTATTGGAAGTTGAGTCCATTGGCTTTTGTAATTCCCTTATGCAAGGAATTTTGTAATTCCCTTGTGAAGGGCCTGCCTCCATCTTTTCTGTGCCCTCCCTTAGGGTGATTGAAGGTGGATCAGATCTCTTTCTTGGACTTGCATTTTATGTGGTTTCTTTAAGAACTTGACTGGAGAGGAGTGGGAGCACGTGTAGTCTGACTCATTAAACTCTCAGGGAGGCCCTTCATACTCCTGTGCCTGTCTCTGCCCTCCTATCAGCCACACATCATCATCCTCTGAGCAAGGAATGGCACGTTGGCATGACAGGCAGAGGTGTCACTGGCATCTTGCTTGCACATGCTAACAAAACAATAGCGTTCTGAAATACAGCAGATGTGACTTGTGATTGTTTCCCTTTGTTTTGTTGTTTGGCAGCTGGCAAGATAGAAATGTTGAAGTGGGTCTTCACGTGGCCCTTGAGTTTTGTCCTGTACTTCACAGTGCCCAACTGTAACAAACCCCACTTGGAAAAATGGTTCATGGTCACCTTTGCTTCTTCTACCCTGTGGATTGCAGCTTTTTCTTACATGATGGTGTGGATGGTACGTACCAACTAACCCAGAAACCACTGCCTGGGAGAAGCAGCAGGAGGGGGTTTGTCAGTCTAGAGAAATGCATAGGAAGTTCTGCACACCTGAATTTTCAGGTGAGAAACCTTTAGGATTGCTTTTATTTATATTGGATCCGTCCACACTCAGAGAAGAAAGTTAAGGGCCAGCAGCCATGGCCTTTGAACTTGATTTAGGGCTGGCATTTCATCCAGATTCTTTACCTTGGGCAGGACTTAGAGCTGCAGCAGTGGAACGTCTCCCAGTCCTGCCAGGGTAGTGTGAGGGGTGCTGAGTGACAATCTGGCCACCGTGACTTTTCATTCTCTTGGAACAAGCAAGCTCGAGAGACACGGAGTTGTGAATGATAACACTTTGAAGTCAGCATGAACAAATAGCTTAACATTAAGTCACAATCCTGCAGAACTAGAACCGTGGGGTGGTTTTGTGTCTGCTTAGCTGGTATTTGTATATAATAATATTTACAAACTTGATCCAAAATCAGGAGTCAGTTACCCCGGGTAGTGAGCGACCATAATAGTCTCTTTTCCAGGTTAGTGTCAGGAAAACTGTGGATGAAATGTGTTGAAAACTAACCTGAGAGGGTACCCAGCAGGTGAGTGCTATCCCCTGCCAGTTGATGGATATACCAAAAATGCCTGTCACTGCCTCTGTTTAAAGGAAGTTTGCACTGAGAGATGCCCTCTGTCTCACAGCATCTTGCAGATTTGGGCCAAGTTGGTCTCGGGTCTTAATTCTTGTAAGGACTTGACAGTTTATTTCTCCTCCTTAGGTGACAATCATCGGGTACACGCTGGGAATTCCAGATGTGATCATGGGCATCACTTTCTTGGCAGCAGGAACCAGCGTGCCAGACTGCATGGCAAGCCTTATCGTGGCCAGGCAAGGTGGGTCATCGCAGGGATGGCATCCTGCTGTGGAAGTGTGTCCTGACATCCTCCTCCTCCTCTTCAGGTAGCACAGATGTTTCCTTAACAGGAGAGCTCTTTTCACAAGCCTGAAATTTAAAACAAGAGCAAAGAAGGAAAGAGATTGTGCTGCTATTGCAGTGCAATTAGCAGGTTCTCAACAGCAGAGTGGAACAAGTTCTGGCAGCATTGTCAACCTCAAGCCTTCCTCAATAATCACAGTAATTTCCTTCATCTGAGTATCAGTGGTATAGAACAATTTAATGGCCTAAGAATCTTTCAGATCACCCTCCAGCTTTTCTTCACAGTCATAATGACTGGAAGATACTGCTGTTTTTAAGGAAAGCAGCTCCCCCATACTCGTGCCCACAACAACAATCATTATGTGTTAAGGGGAAAAGCAAGCTGCCAGTACTGCTTTGGGGGGAGCAAACCCAGTGGATCTGAAATAAGCAGCTGCTGAACAGGCAACTCAGAGACCTTCTGCAGTCGGTCCAGTGCAGGAGCTCATGTGTCATGGTCACAGCAAAGCATCAAAAGTCCCCCTGAACATGGCACCAGAGGGCTGGCAGGTCACAGCCAGCACAGCGTGTCCCCTCAGCAGCACAGGATTAGTGGAAGGGAATTCTCAGATGGCTCTGGAATAAGGATTAAGCCCCTTTAAGCCTGGTGGCCTTGTATCCTGATGGGGCAAAAAGAAGGGAGGGAGTGAGGGGCATCTTCCATAAATCTTGGCCTTAATCGGTCGAAATTGCCTGGATGAGCTCGGGTTAAAGCTGCAAGACTTTTCTGAGACATGTTTGAGTGTATGTGGTTTCCATTCCTGCAGGTATGGGGGATATGGCCGTGTCCAACTCCATTGGAAGCAATGTTTTTGATATTTTAATTGGCCTAGGCCTTCCGTGGGCTTTGCAGACCCTAGCAGTGAATTACGGATCATATGTAAGTCCTACATTTGTTCACATAATTGTTATTTATTTATTATGTATTTGTTTGCTTTTAATAAGCCACATCTATCTAGAGCAAAAAAAAAAAAAATTATGTGGGTTTTATTTGAAAAAACAAGTAATTTTCTGTGTTATGGTATGGGAGAAGTAGAAATTTTAATTGTCACTGAACATTTCCCATCCTTTTGAGGACAAGGACCTCCATTTCTTTCTTGAAGAAAAGATGTCTGTGCTGAAATAACCTAGCTTACTAGAGCACAGTGGATTTTCATACTCTTGAATATATTCCTAGTCAGAATGACCATGTTTTAATAAGGCAGAGGGGATTAACACAGAAAAATATAAAATATAGATGAGATCTGTAGGGCTTTTGCTAAAAAAAAAAATTTGGCATTACTGAGTTTTTAACACACTGGAAAGTGAAGGAAACTGTTAAATAATTGGATGTTTCAGAGCATGACCATCAGCAGGAAACTGTGCAGACCTTTCCTGTTTAAGACAAAACTACCCAACATGAAGATATCCTTTAATTCCAAGTGTAAAAAGAGCCAAGGCCTGCTCCAGAGTAGCTGCAAGGTTCCTTCTGAGAAGGANGGCACAGAGTTCTAGAGGGAAGTCACTGTGGCTATTGCTGTTAGCTGGGCAGCACTCAGACAGCAGTGTAGGGCTGAGGGAAGACTGCTGTTGACAGCCACTGACTGAATGGCAAGTTAAAAGGCAGGAGAATGACTGAAGTGCTGATTTTGGCCAGTTCCTCCCGAGGGTGTCTAGTCCCCTGCCCTCCAGTCAAAGCTGGGTCAGCTGGAGCAGAATGCCCAGGACCTTGTCTTGTTGGGTCTTGAGTACTTCCAAGGATGGAGTCTGCACAGCCACTCCCAGCAGCCTGCTTTGTTGTTTAACCTCTCTCACAGTCAGAAGCATTCTTATATTGTAATGGGATTTCTGTATTTAGAATTTTGTGGTTGCTCTTGTCCTTTCAATGGATATCACTCAGAAGAGTCTGGCTGCACCTTCTCTGCCATCTCCCATCAGGTGTTTATGCACATTGCTAGGATCCCCCTGAATCTTCTCTTCTCTAGGCTGAGCAGTCACAGCTCTTTCAGCCTCTGTGTATGTCAGATGCTGCCATGCCTCTTATCTTCCCTGTGGTCCTTCACTGGACTTGCTGCAACAATTCCCTATCTTCCTTGTCCTGAGGAGGCCAGAACTGGACCAAGCACACCAGATGTGAGCAGAGAAGGGTCATCTTCCTCTCCCTGCTGGCAGCACTTCTCCTGATGCAGCCCCAGGATGCTGTTGGTGCTCCATGGCCCAGGGGTGCATTGCTGACTTCAGCTTGGTGTCCACCAGGATCAGCAGGGTTTTCATTTCCCTTTGTGCATGTTAATGAGTTTTCTGCCTGCGTGTTTTTCCAGCCTGTCCAGCTCCCTCTGGTAAGGCAGCACCAGCCCTCCAGAGCATCAGCCACCTTCCCTGGTTTTTCATGGGCTGTGAACTTGCTGGGCCTGCCCTCTCCCCATCATCCAGGTCATTAAAAAAGTCAACATAAACAGTGTCTGCTGGGCTCCCCTCACCCAGAAACTCCCCTCCTCATACAGGGCTGGCAGGCAGGGTCAGTGGGATTTCCCCTCCATAAATCTTGTCCTTGGTGCATTTAGAAGTGGTTCCCAAAATCATGTGTTCTGTTATCTTACCAGGGATCGAGGGCAGGCTGAGCAGCCTTTAGCTCCTCAGATCTCCCCTCTTCTTGAATATAGGAGTGCCATGAGGAAGCAGTGCTGTAGGAATAAAATCCCTTTCTTTATTGAGCAATTTATCTCTAGCTCATCTATATTTTTGTGAAAAATAAAAAAGAAAATACGGCTGAACAGAAGCATAGAGCTTTCATGGAGGTGTAACAGTATCACTAGTGTTTTGCACCCCCAAAATGTCCATTTTTACAGTGTGATCACATGGTTGGAAAGGGCAGTCTTGGAAACAGCCCCACAATCAGCAAAAGAGTTTTCTCAGTTTTCACTTACTGTTCCTGGATTTCTCTCCAAATCCTTGGGTAATTGGACTTGAAAACAAAGCAAGCCCCCTTTTACCATTCTGTTATTAGTAATTAATTTTTAAAGTATTGCCACATTGCCAGCAACGGCTGGCATTAGCTGGGTCGGGTGTACCTTGGTGACAGTGCCTACAGCTCCAAGGTGCTGGTTGTTATTCCAGGAGCGTGGCCATTGTCCCTGGCACCCAGGTCAGAGGGGGCAGCAGGACCTGGCTCTCCAGGTGCTGAGGTTTGTCAGGCTGAGCCTTGGGCTGCTTGCATGAGCAGACCCTGCGAGCTGCACTGGGGCCTGTGGGACAGCCTGGCTCTGAGCCAGAGGTACTGGGTGATTTCTGAGCTCATCACACAGGATTCAGTGCTGCTCCTTTGGTGCTTGGCAGGACCCAAATGTGTCTCTGTAGTATCTGCTTGATCATGGTTCCTTTGGCTTGATTGCCTCCCTAGAGTTTTCAGTGTTAAGTGGACTGGGGAAAAGTTAAGCTGCTGCTGAAACTCAACACCTTTTAAGAAACAAGCTGTAGTAACTTCTGTGGAAGCTGTGTCTTTAAAGGTTAACTTTAATGCAGAAGAGCCTCCTAGAAGCCCCCTCCATCCAGCCTTCCTTTTGTGGGTTTCTAAACACTCAGGGCTTTCTCCAGAGTGTGGTACATCTCTAAAACCATCTACTGATATCTCTAATATCAAATCTCATATATCCATAAAATTTGTACATATATATATATTGTTCCAGACTGCCTGTCTCACAATCCTTTATGAATAGATTTTGCTGCCTGTTTTCCCTGGTGTAAAGAGCTCTGCCGTGTTACTGTGCAGAAAAGGAGAAGATCTGCTCCTTCCTGATGCTGTGTGAGGCAGCCTGGTGCCCTGTGGTCATGGCATTCGGTGCTTTCTCAGCCATTTGGTGAGGTGGCTTCCCGTGGAATCAGGACTTGCTGCTTAAACAAGCTCACTCCGTGGGATAGTGTCTGAGGTGGGGGAAAAGGCAGCTTTGTGATGGAACAGAATGAGTCAGGAAAAGAGCAAGAGGGAGACCTGTCAGAGAGATGAATGGGCTTGCTGGAGTCACAGTGGGTGGATGGCAGAACTGGAAATAAGCTGTGCCTCTCTGGAGACACATCCTGGTGCTGGGCTGCTAAATCACATTTTGATTGAGTGCCTCTCTTCTGACTGCCCCTTCCCCAGCCCCATTGTCAGTGGATGCTTCAGCTTAGTGTTTATTTTGTTCTTCCTTCCTTGTTAGAAGAAGGGAAAGGAAAAGCATCTTATGATCTGCATCTTGGAAGCATCTGTCACCTGGTTTAGAAAAGGAGATTTTCCCTCTGTTTTAAACGAATCGTTTTCCCCTAGGATGTGGTTACACTGCAAGTGCCTCACCCTCGGCCTTCAGCTCAGGTGTCAGGTCCAGAATTCCTGACTTGGACCAAGGCACTGACCCTTTTCCCATCAAAAGGCAGATCTTTTCAGGATTAAACTTTTCACATCAGATCCCTTCTGATTTTACAATGCCAAGTCTTTAACCCAACCATGTGTTTATTATTTTAAGGGTCCTTGTTTCCTAACTCCCATTCATGTTCTGCCTTCCTCCGTGTTTCCCACTGGAGCTTCCATCTCCACTGCTCACTTGGCCACCCTCCTGCAGCAGCTCTGGCCCTCTGTTCTGTACACAGCTAATCTGGCAGGCCAGCAGGGTTTTTGGAGGAAAAGCAGCATCCCTCTGGACCTGGAGAGTCCTTTGGCAGAGTTCACTTTCTCCTCTCTTCCAGCATTGAGTCCTGGACTTGTTGCTGGCTCTCTTAATTCAGTAAGTGTCCTTCCCCAGTGCACCTGGCATGTGCAGAGTGGAAGGATGTTCATATCTTCCATCCAGTCGCTTCCCTCTGGAATATTTTTTTGCATGTAAGTCAGACATCATCCAGCAGTGTTTTAGAGAGCAGGAATTTTAGCCCAAGGATAAAGAACCAGGTTCATTTGGCATTTGGGAGTATAATCATGTCAGTCCAATTTGCTCCTCTGCCTGATAACTTCAGCCAGTTTCAGCAAAATTTGACAGTACATTACAAGTCTGAGAAATCTTGACATTCCTTCCACATTCCTGCAAACAAGCAGCTTGAGAGACAGCAGAAACAATCCCAGTGCAATGATATTTGGGCACCAGAGAATCCAGAGGGAAGCCAATGCTTGCAAAGCACACATGGAGATGGGAAGTGTCTTCTTTGCTCCTCGCTGACCAGTTGGTTTTCACTGGTTTAATTCCAAGGCCCTAGGGTGCATGGTAAGTTAGGACAAAGCTGGCTCTCTGGCTTTGTGGCAGACAGATTGTTTGGGGTGGTGGTAGTGTAGTAGAGCACAAGTGTCCCTGCCAAACCTCCTGGCTTTGCAGGAGTTCTCTCTCCAGCCATGGCTCCTGCATCTCCTGCCACGTGCAGCACTCCAGGTATGTACCCCCTGCAAGGTGAGCTTTGTGATTCCCAGCAAAACTCCTTCTTAGGAGTCTAGAAACAGGGTTAGGAAGGAAATTCCATTCAAACGTGCAGGAATGCATGAGTGTTTGAAGTTCCAGTGTGCTGAGACCGCTGTCTCATGGCAAGACCTTGGGGAATGCAGGATTTAGAATGAATTTCCACTGCCAGGCAGAGGCACTGAAGGAGTAGGATGCCCAGACATACAGAAGACCTGCAGTTTTTTCATCTGAAGGACTGGAAACAAAGCATAGCCCTTCTGAAATTCCTTACTGGGGTAATTTCTGTCATATTTGGGCCCTGAAGCAAATCCAGTGTGGGTTTTGGCAGCAGCTCCTTGTTTTCCCTTAAGCAGCTGCCAGAAAATAACTTAAGAATAGAATAACTTTTATTTCCATTGTTTTTTTTCTCTGCTGTTTAGCTTCAGCCTCGGTTGCCACAACAGTGTGGGAGTGGCTGGAGGTGGTGGCAGCCTCTGTGCATTTGCTGCACAAACAGCAGGGAGGTGACACCCCCCAAACTCTGACAGAGGAGGCTGTGAACGTGCAAACCTTGTGTGCATTCCTGTGCCTTGCTTCAGACCCCACACACAAGCCAGTCCTCAAAGGGGAGTTTGGGAATACTGATTTTTCCTCCTTGCAGTATGAGGGAGTGCTTCTTCTGCAGACAGCTTTCTCTTGGGGAAGAGGCATTTCCTATTCTTAAGTGAACAGGGAACTGGGCTTTTCCTTACACAATTAAGATGACTCCAGCAGACACTTTTTTTTTTCTGGTCTTTGCCGAAACCTGAAATTATTTCCTTCCTTACTGTGAGTTTTGCTGCCCTCCTTTCCCTGAACTTGCACATTTTCACATATCCCAAGGAAATGTATTCCATTGCCTCTTGCAGGAAATGCCACTTGTCTCATGAGAGGGCTGCTTGACCGATTCCTGCCCTAATTTGACAGATCAAGGACACATTTTTCTTAAGCTTTTGTTTCAAATTTCACAATCTTCTGGGCTTCTTTGCTCACAGTTAAAACTCATGATAAGAAATGGGACAGGCTGGTGATTGCCAGAGGAGTGGAATCAGTTAAATCTACATTTCCAGAGCTGTAGACAGATGGGAAATTTGTGAAACAGCAGCGGGTAGTCCAAATTCAAAATCAGGAAAAGAAAACCTTTGTCTGGAAGCTCATTTGGCTCAGCTAGATACACATCGCAGCTGGAATTTCTGTAAGTGCAAGTGCTTGAGTAAAAAATGCTGCTGGTGAGTACTGGAAAAGGTGTGAAGAATTCCAGATGCTTCTGCTGAGGCTCAGGAGGTGATGTGTGCATGGTACCTTTGCCCAGCAGTGCCCAGGTACCCGGCCGGGAATGTGGCTGGTTCCAGCCAGGCTGGGGATTGTTAACCTGGAGTGAACCTTGGTGCCCACGCTGCAGGAAGGGGTTGCCACGTGGGCAATGATGAGGCACAGAGACCTTTGGAATGCTCAGCTGGTTTCATGGAGGATGAAGTTGTAACTGAGAAGCAGCGTCTGCACTTTAGGTCAAATTCAGACATTTTTCATGCTAAAATAATTCCATCTTCTTCATTTGCTTCCTTTTCCTGTAGATCCCTTTCCAGTTGAGGCATTTTATACTGACAGTTTTTACAGATATTGGCACTGGTCAAACAAAATTCCTGACCAAAATCCAGACAGGAATTCATTGTATCTCTTTCCTAGCCAGCTGCTGTTCATTTGGGAAGGCAGCTTTAAATATGTATTTTAGTTTTAGTACACAGGGTGAGCATAGGGATTTTTTGCACTTGATAATAATGGAAATGCAGTTACATGTGGGCCATTCTGAAGGGTAGAAGCAAGAGAGGAGGAGTGGATGCACAGCAATGACTGTTCCTTTCACAGGGTAGCTCCTATGAAGTGGCTTTTGAGACTCCACTGAGTGTTGCCTTGATGATGCTGCAGGTCGTGCTGTTAGAGGTCATATCCAAAAGGATAATGATTAAGTTCCCCAAGGAGACCCAAGGAGAAGTGTGGTCCTAGCTGAGGATTGGAGAGCTTACTTTACTCTCTGTAGCCTTCCTTTGTAATTTTAGGTTTATGTCTCGCAAAAATCATGTTCTAAAAAGTACTTGGGCCTTAAAAAATGTAGGTGAGTTCCTTTGGTTCCTTTGGTTAAGGAGCTCTGCTCTGCAGCAGAGCCTGTGATGTGCCTGGTACACACAGCTCTGCAGGCACTAAGCTGTCTCCTTGTCTGACCTGCCTCAGTGCTAAATCAGGTCCAGCCTGTGTTTGTGTGCCATGATGCATTGATACAGGCAGTTTTTCAGCACCCGAGGCTCTGGTTTGGAGGTTATTGACTTGTTCCCTTCACCAAGAGGAGTAAGATTAGAGAAGAAATAAGGTGAGAGTAGGGAAGAAATCTGGCGCTTGTGTGTGTGTGTGTCCTTGTTTATTTTCCCCCACTACGAAGCATTAATTGGTGACTGAATGCAAAATTTCCAACGTTTGTTCTTACAGGACTCATAAAGGAGTTAGAAAATGTCATGATATAATAGTATGAGGGATGGCAAAGGTCACATGGAAGTGGAACACTGAAAATGCTGTCAGGTCCTAAGGATGCTCCTCTAATGAACCTCCTTTGGCAAAATAGGGACTAGGCCAAGTTATCTGTGATGTAATGGTCTGACTTGGCATTGCAACAGCTTGCAAACAACTGTTTAACAGATTAGGATTATGGAAATAATGCCAGAGAGGAATATTGCTGTTTGATAAACTTCCTTCCTTTACAGATTCGGCTAAACAGCAGAGGACTTATCTATTCTGTTGGTCTCCTGCTGGCATCAGTTTTTGTCACAGTATGTATACAGTCTTTTGTTCTTCTTTTCCAAAAGGGGGATGTTTATGGGCATTTTCTTCACTGCTCCTTTCTCACCTCCAGCTGAAATAGTGGTTGCAAAGCCATGTTGTTACAGCATAGGAGTGCTCCCTGCTGTTGAAAACTTCCCAAGGCCTTGATCTGGCTCTTTGTGGGAGCTGTCATTCCCATGGGATGGCACTCCTGCCTGTTTGTTTTCCATGGGAGGATCCTGGGAGGGCCATTAGCAATACCATGAGGTATTTCTGTGCTAGAACTGAAGCAGGTCCCTGGGATGCATGATGAGATCCACTGCCCTGTGAGACCAGCAGACAGAATGCTGAGCAGGTTGCTTGGCTGGCTGTCTCTTCTGAAATACAGCTCAGTTTAGAAAAAAACAGTGCCTGACAATGCTTCTGTTGAAATCAATTCTTGGTGTTCCCTTTCCCAGAAATGATAGAAGAGCAATGATGTGACATGTTCCAAATCTTGGGATGGGGGGGCGTCCTGTGCAATGCACACCAGCACAATTCCCACTATTCCCACGTACACAAGACTTTGGTGGGAGCAAACTATGCAAAGTCAAGCAGTCTTAGACTGTGTGGCTCTAGATTGAGATGCAGGGGAGCACGTGAAGCGTTTTGATTGGGATTGTTCTCACCCAGATGAAATTCACTGCAGAAACCCGAGGTGAAGTGATGTAAGTCAGGGTGGCTTCTGTCACTGCTGCTCTGATTTGCTGGAGCTGTGGTTTTCAGCTCAGTTGGTGCAGTTTGTGATTGCCTCCAACTAATTTTCATCTTTTGTCTCCTGTAGCTGAGGAGGGGATTTACCCCTTGATTCGAAATGTTCCTGCTGTGGTGGCTTACTCTGTGTTTATTGTAGGTTTTTGGTGTCCACATGAACAAATGGAAACTGGATAAGAAGCTAGGGTGTGTGTGCCTTTCCCTTTACGGCATCTTCCTGTGTTTCTCCATCATGACAGAATTCAATGTTTTCACCTTTGTGAACTTGCCCATGTGCAGAGATCACTAAGGCAGGTGGCAGACTGTCGGGAGGAGCCTCCTCTTTACCTGTGCAATACAAAGCCACGGCTGGCATCTCCTGGATGCAGTGCACCTCCGAGGCGTGACCTAGATCCTGTAGGACCCGTGGCCCCGCCTAGGTTTGCCCTCTGCCTGGCCCCCACAACCTGCAGCAATCCTTCATCGATGTGAAGAGTGGTTTTCAACAACCCTGTGATTTCCTGAGCTCAGTTTTTGAACAGTGTGACTGGGACTGAAGATGAACTGGCTGCTAACTGGCGTTAAGCCAGTCAAAACTGGTCTGCTACAATTCCTTCTTTTTTTAAGTTATTTGGTGGAAGACTTAATTAATTTATGACTTAAAGACTACTGCTACAATGCAGAAGAGGGTACTTTGTATGGAGATTGACTTTCAAGGAGAATCATGGGAATTTTTTTTGGTTGTGGGAGGTTTTTTTTTTTGTTTGTTTTTAGCTTTTAGTTTTGGGTTTGCAGGGGTTTTTTGTTTGTTTTTTTTTACGAAGATCAACATCCTCTCTTGCATCTTCTCCTTCTGAGTGCTGGGTCTCCTGTAACAACCCAAAGGCCACAGGGCGGTGTAAAATGGAAATGCAATTCAAGGTACTCAGCATAAGAATGGATAAAAGAAGATTGTCAAGGAAAAAACTGATGACTTTTCCCTATAAATAGTTAACCTTGTACAGGTTTGTTCAAGAATGCAAGCTAAACGTGGATTCAAAGGGTAAACACTGCTACCATTTTACTATGAATGTTGGAGTTTTATTACTACAGTGTTTGCTATTTCCAAGCAATAGTTTGATCGCCAGCCCAGGAGGGCTACCCAGGAGGTGTCCTGGTTTTTAATGGTCTGCACGTGGAAATGGAAGGTCAGAACTTTCTCTGCTTCATCGGGGGGGGGCATTGTTTTGGGGGGATTCAGTAGTTCGTGTCTCATTCGTTCTGAGGAGGACATAAGGACATGTGAAAACTTTTCTAAATGAGTTACAGACACTGGTTTCTTTAAGAGGAAAGAGGCATATTTTGCACAGACGTAGTTACTGAAGTCACAATTTGCCATTCTTTAAAGAATACACTGGACCTGGCAAGATCTTTTGTCATCTTAAGGAGTTGAACTTACCTGATAACAGATGATGTGGGTTCACCACCCCTCCTGTTGGGAGGGAGGAAGACACAGACAGAGAGATGGCACGTTTTAAAATGTGGAATATCTTCAATGCAGACTTCGCTCACAGATCTTAAGTTATTGTGAAAGTTTAGCTGTTCATTGTTCCAATATCCCTGCTAGGTTTTGTATAATTCTGTATTAATATGCAGGCAGATTCCACCCCTGAGGAAACACCATCACTGCTTTCGTTTGTATGTATTGATACTGTGGGTTCTTGCCACTGAGGCTCTTGTATTTACTTTAAGCACTGATCACTTCTGATCCATTTGGTATGTTTTTTCCTCTTGTATATGTTCTGCTATGAAATGTATTAAGAGACTACCAGCTAGGTGAATGTTTTTGTCTATGGTACAAACAGTGGCAAATAATAGTAAAGGTACAGCAAGCTCTGTGTAACAGGAAGAAAGGAAAAAAAAAAAAAAACCCCAAACACCAAACCCTAAATTATAGCAGGAAAAGAAAGAGTTTAAAAGAAAAAAAAAAAAAGGAGCCTTGTTCTGCTCACAGACGAAAAGCCAAATTTTGTTTCATTTGCACTTTTGGAAATGATTTTTTTTTTTTTTTCAATCCGATTTTTTTTCGGGCAAAGTGTTGTGAAATGAAAAGATTTACAGCCTGTGGTTTCCCTTCAGCTCAGCAGCTGGTTTTCTTTGTTTGTTACCCCAAACGCGTGGAGGCACTGGCAGCTCCGGCACTGTGGGTGGCAGCGGAGTCCTGTGGAAGAAGGCACGTCCTGCTGGCCAGCTCGGGAACGACGCTGGATGCCTGGAAGGAGGAGGAGGAGGAGGGGTCCAGGCACACATGGCGTGCCTGCATCACCACCTCTCATCCTGGAAAGCAATTGTGCTGCTGCAGGTTGAGCTCTGCAGCTCAGGTCTGAGCAGCCTTCTCGTACCTGTGCCCTCGGGACATCCTCTTTGAGTTAGGAAGCCCACTGTACCTTCCTG
Source organism: Sturnus vulgaris (assembly GCF_001447265.1). Next base: position 240,535 of record NW_014650893.1, read on the forward strand.
TTGTTGGGTTTTTGTTCCTTTTGTTGTTGTTGTTGTTGATGATGATGATGACGAGATGAATAATAATAATAACAACCACTAAAATGCCTAGAATACTTCCTTAAGTCCTTAAGTCTGCAACGATGTGACACGTGTCACTAAAGCCACCCCACAAACACGCAGCTCCACTTCATAGTGAGATGCAGTTGCTCCTAAGCAGAGTGTGTCCTTGCTGATGAGGGGAAGGGGGAAAAAAGAAGTTTTCATATCAGGGCCTATTATTTCTTCTATTTTGAATATTTATACTGCTGCTCCAATGGAGCCAGTCGGATCTATTTCTGCGAAATAGCCATTACCTATCCCGTGGCACAAAAACTGCACGAGTATTTTTTTAGGAACTTTTCCTACTGGTGTGCATTAAATACTGTAGTAATTGTAGTTTTGTGTTGTGTGTAAAACCTGAAATACCATGCTTTGATACTTGGGTGTGTTGCCAGAATGTTGTGTGAGCAGCTCGTTCTAAGTAGAGGCAACAGGCACCTCCAACTGCAATGCTTCCTGCCGGGAGTTTCTGCTCAGGGGGGAAGGAAGGAGGGAGCTGAGGGGCTCTGAGCTCTGCTGGGGCTGGGGGGGCTGCAGGGAGCCACCAGGGGAAGCTGGGTTGTGTTGGGTGTTTTCAGCGTGGCTGTGATTTCATTTGCAGTTTCCATCTTCTGAAAGCGAGGGTCACCTTCGGGTGCAGGGCTGCTCTGCTGCTTGGACCAGACAACTGTTTTTGTTTCCATTCCTAGCACTTTCAGATGATCTTCAGTGAGTTTTTCAAAGGGAGATTAGAGAGGCTTTTCCTCCATGGAGAGGCTTCACTGCAGTTGTGACTTTGACTTAAATATGTGATCTGCTCGACATGGATGGCCTTCCTGTGACAGTGGTTCAAAGGCAGAATTGATAGGAGAGGGTATGATAAGAGGTGGTCTTAAGACATGCTGGGAAAACTGCTTTTGTCCCTACCAAAGGTGAATTTTTTACTTGCCTTTTTTCACCTTTTTTTTTTTTATTTTTTGTTTGTTTGTTTTTCATCTGCTGCGCTTCTTGGTAGACTTTTTCTGTGATAATAATACCAATATGAAATGTGTGCATGACAGATTTTCACCTGCATAATTCGTTGGTTTTGCTGTGATGCCACTTGCATGCTTAGTTTCCAGCTCTCTGTCCTCAGCTGTGTCACTGAAATCAATTCATTAGCCTTGGATTTGTCGTGGTGGTGCTCGTGGAGAACGAGAACTTCAGTCAAGGTTTAGAAAAAAACAACATTCGAGGCAGGTGGAGCAGCCCGAAGGTAACACTTAATACCCTGCTGTCAGAACAGGGATTTTTATATGTCTTTTCCAATTTATATTTGTGAGATAAAATGTACGTTGATATTGTTGAAAAACTTTTTAGAAAACCGTAACTTTCTGCTGATTGACAAACGTTTCTTATATTAAGATTTTTTGGAAACTAATCCTTTCAATTGAAGTTCACAGAGATGCAATAGTGTGAGGTTTATCTATTTCCAAGTTACACCACTGGAGCTTTAAACTTGTTTAAAATAGATTTTAAAAATTAATCTCAGTAGACCGTGCTTACATGAATTTAATTCTGCCTTGTACTTCCAAAGTTTCACTTCATCAGCAGCGTCTGCAATTTTGTCTATAAGACACTTAAATCCAGGTAAGAATGTCCCTTTTAGGCTGGTGCAACTTGAACTGAATCAGTTTAAAGCCATGGTTTTAAGGAAAGCTTGAATATTTGGAGCACCTCAGCCACTTGAGGTTTAAGGAGCTGCAGAGTCTCGCATGTACCAAGCAGAATGCAAGGCTTAGCTTCAGGAAGAGACTTTTCAGTATTCAGGGACTTGAGTGAAATCTGACCTTGGTGAAATCAGGGGCAGAACCCCTGTGGCTGTTGTAGGGTCAGTGATGGGTTTGTAGCAGTGAGTCCTGGAAAGGGATGGGGACACTGTGTTTTTTTTGTGTGATTTTTATTTTTCTTTCCTGAATAGATAAATGACAATTAATTAATAAGACCAAGCACCTTTAAGGGAATTTCCATGAATACTCTGTTAGCACTTAGTGGCCTCAAATCTGAAGCACAGTTCCCAAAAGCATCTACTTCTGCCCAAACTGCTTGCACTTGTCTGGCTGGATCTGCAGAATCAAGCTCTCTGGTGAGGACTTGATCCCTGCCTTTTTGGAGAAGTTCACTTTGTTTCTGGGAAAGCAATAGGGTAAGAAATGGCAGTCTATTTCTTTGTGCCCTGGGGATCTAAACTGGCTAGGAAATGGATTATTTTCTGGCCTGAAACAGTCTGATATATGGAGGCCAAGTTACCCAGGTTTGGGTAGAAGCACCTAATTTCAGGAAGGCTTCTAAAAAAAAGCACAGATTGCCAGCTGAGGAGAAGCACGGCAGTGTGTGCCTGACCCTGTGAGGATGTTCAGGGGTGGCTCCAGACCTGCTCCAGTGCTGAGGTTTTCCATTGGCCTGCCTGAAAACAAGGCTAGACCTGGGTTCCCCGAGGAGCACTGCCTGCTGCTGAAGATTTTGTCTCTATAAGTGCTTGTTTCTTTTGTCTTGCTTCCAGGATTCAGAATTTTGCTCCCACTCTCTCTTTAGCTGCAGCACCCCTCTGGCTTTGAAGGCTGGCTCACCTCCAGTTTCCTGTAACACAGAATTAATGCACTGGGCCAGCACAAATAGTTTGCAGGTTTTGATGCCCTGAGCTGGTGGGAGAGAATGCAAGGGAGATCCTTGCTGGGCACACCAGCCTCCCAGCTCCTGATGCAGCCAGCACAGGCTGCCTCCCTGCAAAGTGCCCCAAGCCCCTGGGATAATCAGGCACTGCACAGGGCCTGGGGAACACTTCTCAGGTGTTTTCAGAGACTCTCCCGTGCAAAGACATGCATTCTACAATAAATATAGTTGGTCTGATTAAGGGGTTCTAAATCTGACCCGGGCCTTTTGCACTTGTGAAGTCACATTATTCTATAGGAGTTTTACTGAGGGACTCAGCCACAAGTTCATAAAGTTCATTGAGAGGTTTTTAGTGGTTTGTTGTTTTCTTTTTTTTTTTCATGCATGAACATAGGTTTGTACTCAAGAAAAATACAATATTTATACATATATATGCACTTTGCCTAGTAAAGCATATGTGTTAAATGTTGTAAAATTGAAGCCCTGTGGTAACCAGCTGTTCTCTGCATAGAAATAAATTCTTATCATGGCAAGTGCAAAGATGCTGTAGGTGTTATGAGTATTTAGGACAGTCTTACACATACCTATTTATAAACTCAAGCAAAGTTTTTAGTTGTTTCAGCAAGGTATTGTGAGTGGTGCCTGGCAGTTGCCTATCTGTAGTACCTTCAGCAACATTCCTAATTATTGTTAGTCGTTTGAAATTCCAGTTCTAGTACTGAATATAAAGTCAGCTTCAGGGAAAAAAAAAAAAAAAAGAGCACGTGTGAGACATTGAGGAGGTCAGAAAGTTCTGCACTGGGATATTTATGCATTTTATTTATTTATTTATTTATCAAACACAGAGTGCTGAGTCCCTGGTTGAAGAAAATATTTCCCCATGCTGGCAGAAGATTTAGGAACCTAATTTCGGTCCCCTCCTAAGGCTAAGGCCAGGTCTCCCCTGGATCAGGGGCCAAGCAGACCAGGCTATTTAAAGCATTGTTCCATCCTTTTCAGTGGCCAAAAAAAGGGACAAGACCTTCTCAAATGGTTCTTGTAACTTCCATCACTAGAGAGGCTGAGAGATGCTGGGAGATCCAAAGATGCTTCTGCAGCTGATCTCTAAGAGTAGAATTATGTAAATAGCAAATACTCCTTGCACTTTTAATACTTGCAATATCACTGTCACCAGGTACCATTTGCAATAACCAAAATTCACATTTTTAGGTTTTTTCCCCCCCTTTTCACTAAGGAAGTAATCTTCCTTTGGCTCGTTTTCCCCAGTTCTTTCAACAGTAGGTGATTTGCTCTGGTTAAATGTGAAGATCCCCCTAAACCAGGTTTCATGTGGCAGCGAGTGCAAGTACATCCTGTCATTCATTAAGATGTGTGTAATGTTCAAGTTTTGCATCGAATGAGGGCCCATATTCTGTCAAGCATAGAGTTGAGCTGAGTTGTTCATCCTTGGTTCTCAGAAACAAAAAACAACCTTTTCCCCTCCTGTTTCTCACTGCTCACCTCCGGGGGTAACATGCCTTTCTGTATCATGGAACTGCCTTGTGAAATTGCTTTTGGATGAGGTGAGCAAGCAGAGAGTGAACCACAACAGCTTTTTGAAAGAAGCCAAAGCAAGATGTTGGTGTAGTAGCTTTGTTCTGAAGCAATTTTTTTAAAAAATTTGCCAGAAGCGAAGGACACAAAGTGTGGGTTTTGTAATCATACAGCACCAGTGCAGAGCAAGTGCAACCAAAAATAGTACAGCATCACAAACAGTTGTCTGTAATTCAGATACTGGCAAGTTTCACAGGGGTCACATTTACATGATGATTTTCCTGGCTGCTGCTTGATCTTTGCAACCCTTGGTGTTTGGTCAGGAAAGGTGGAGAGAAGTACTTTGTCCCTTTCTGAGGGAGAAGGGAGAGAGATGCCTAACCCAACATCTCCAGCTCTTACCCTGGCTGCACTGGTGTGCCAGTCTGTGTGCCTGAGAGTTCACTGGTGTGCCCTGAAGATTTAGGGATAAATTTCAGAGTTCCCTTGAGGAGCAGCGTGATTGACCTCACTGTCACCTCCCTTGTAAACCTGGGAGTCCCTACTATGCAGGCAGTATTTGTGTGAGATTGCTAATGGAATGTTACCTTCATCCTCGCATCAAATCTTTGCTTTCAAGACTGAAACCCTACTAGGAAGATGTTTGTAATGGTTTGGGGGATTTGGGTTTGGTTTGGGATTTTTTTTTTTGTTTTGCTTGCATTTTTTTGTTTGTTTTTTGTTGTTTTTTTGTCTGTCAAAGTGCTGTGCAATACAAAACCCTCCTGGCAAGGTCTGGCGATGTTTTGGGTGTTCCTCTTGCTCTGGTGCATTCCTCAGAGCTTCAGCCAGTGTGAGGTGTGGGGAGGGCAGGAGTGGCACTTCTGCTGAGCCCAGAGGTGGGTGTGTGACAGTCAGGGAGGGACATTTCTGCCAAGCACTCCAGCACAGGCCTGGCAATGGCAGCTGAGACTCAGGTAAATCAGGATTCCACAGAACGAAAAGGCGAGCAGGCAGACCTGTTAATGCTTTTGCCCCTTCCAGTGTTTTTGCCAAGCCCAAACAAGCCCAAATGTAGGTGGAACTGAGTGCAAATGTACATATAATGTATGTTCGTGTAACACCAGCCAGAAAGCAAAACAAGCAGTGGTTTCTGGTAATACAATTCTACTCAAAATAGCTTTCTATTAAGTCGGCTTAAAAGTGTTAAAAACGGTGGAGCCACAGACAAAACATTGGTTACCTTTTGAAATGAGTTGCAATGGCTTTGTCACACTTGTACAAGTGTTATAGGTCAGTCTTTCTGTATGTTTTTACAACTTACTGTAGAGTAGTCTTCTATGCATAGCTGTTCCACTTGCCTGTGTAAGTTACAAATCTAACCGAAATGGAAGCATGCGTTTTTCTCTGTTTGCTGGGAACCTATAAAATTAGAAACTTGTATTTCTGTGTTTTTAATGTGTTACACTGTAAACAAAATCCACAGCACTATTGTCTATGGAATATCAAAAAGTTTTATTAGAATGAATTACTTTAAATGTTTTGTCAATTGATTTAATAACGTGTCAGACATCTACACTAAGACAATATAATGTTTATCAATAAAAATATCCTCTCTTTCTACCAACTTAACATTTCAGGGCGTGCTTGGACTTAGGACTAGAGCACCCCTGTAGGTTACAATCCCAATGATTTATTAACTTTTGGCTTAATTCACAGAGTACTTTATACCCCTCGTTTAACCTGAGCACTGGATTAGGGAGTGAAGGGAGAAGGAAGGAGAGTGTTTATAAGCAGTATTAGGTGTGCCACTGGATGTGTGTTTGCTGTAAAGGTGTGTCTGAAGGCACTCTCACTTGCTACCCCCTGCCACATGTGATATGCAAAACGGGCATCTCTTTTCATTCTGCTTTGTGATTGCTTCACTTGAGAAATTTTTTCTGTAGCTTAAAGCCTGGAAAGTTAGAAACTGGTTTTTTAGAGATCGGGCGAGGAATTGAATTTCTAACCATTTTCATTAAAATTAGGAAAATCAGAGTCTGAAGGCAAGCCATCATTGCTTTCAGTGGAGTAGATATGGATGAGAATGTATTCATATTCATGATTTGCTTTTGCTTTTTTAAAGCCTTTGTTGGCTTTACAGTTATTCTTCAACCATCACAAACCCTGACTAAGCAAAGATGTGAATTCGTAGCGCAGAACAAAAAAAAAATACGAAGCATCAGAGCAAAAGTACAAACTGGTTAAAAGAAAACTAACCCTCCTCTCCCACGGGACTACCTTAAATATGCAAAACTAGAGCAAGAATCCTGATTTTTTTTTTTTTTTTTCCCGTTTGAAGGCCACTTCTTGTTGCTTTACAGAAGCCTGACCTGTGTCTTGTCCACTCCAGAAGTTATTTGCTTTGAAGTAATACTCGCTGAGATAAGAGATCTCTGTACATTGCAGATAAAAATCTCCCTCCAGGCTCTACCCACTTGATTCTGGCTTGTTCATTCCAACAGAAAGAGCGTGTGCATGCTGGGGAGGTGGTGGGGCTGCCTGGCATCCCAAAGCAATGGGGTTTTGCACTGCAGGAAGGCTGGGGCATTTCCCTGCAGCTCTGTGCTCACCTCCCAGCTCCAGGTGAGACTTCCCACCTGGGGCTTCTTCCCCATCTTTGCGTGGACAATCATAGACGTGCTAATCACACCCTGGAAAACAAGGCTTTAATTGCCTTGTTAATTGAAAGTGCCAAAATCAAACGGGTCTGCTGTCCAAAACTGGGCAATCCTGCGGGTTGCTGCTGGGCTGCCCAGCTCCTGGCATGGATGGATGGATGGATGGATGGATGGATGGATGGATGGATGGATGGATGGATGGATGCACACAGGGCTCCCAGCACGCTGTGCTTGCTGGAAATCCGGAGCAGAGGCAGCATGCCTTGGGGAGAGCAGTGTGGAGACACGGGGCTTGGGATGAGCTTGCAGGTATTTAGGTTTTTGTGGTTGTCCTCCCTGCTGCAGCAGTGAGCAGCTCTCTGGCACAGCTGAGCATCTGCCCACTTCCCCTCCAGCTGCCCCGAGCAGGCTGCAGCATTCAGAGAGGAGGAGGAGGCTGATCTTCAGCCCCTGGCTGTGGGGAACAAACAGCACTCTCTTTACAGTGCCAAGCAAATCGCTAGAGAAGAGTAGCACAGAATAAACAAAAACAATTGAATGCCTGGAGAGAGCAGGTGCAGTGAAACCACTTCAAACTGTGCACACAAGAAGATTTTACAAGTGAGCCTTTAAAAAATAACTGGGGGAAAAGAAAAAGTGGAATAATTAACGTATCAGCTGCAGTGCAAATGTCTAAAACAAGTAACATTTTAAAAAGAGAGCTCTGCTTTGTGTGTGAACTTAAATCAACGCTTGTCCTGCCTGAAATTCTTTTGTGCTGACTGCAGGGAGAGCTTGGATTTTAGAAGTGTATTTTCTAGTGTTGCAGAGCAATGCCATCTAGGGCATAGAGCCTTACAGTTACCAAGAGGAGTGCTATCCATCCTTGGTGGCAGAGCTGCCTGGATTGAATATTTTTAACTGGTTCATCACATCTGCCCTTATGCCTGTTGAAATTTGCTCGTTTCCAATATCTGCTTCCAGTTTCCTGGACTGTGCTCAGTGTCAGATACCAGTGGGTTGTTTTGTCTCAACTGGAACATAATGAATTTCTGGATATACCTTATTTCCTCCTTAAATCCTCTCGATAGCTTTCATCCGTGCAGCTCAGCAGGGATTATTGACGGTCTCTAATCTTCAGCTACTCCAGGAATCAGCCGTGGCAGTACACTTGGGCAGCAGATTAACATATTAAACCTAACAGGCCAGATCTTGTCATCCTCACTCAAAGCTACTTACTGTGTTGCCGAGGCTCCCCTGTGCAAACCAAGCTGGTCTGCCTCAGCACAGAGCCTGGTCCTGCCACAGCCTGTCCCCACTGCTGGCTGAAATGCAGAATACAGTAACAATCTGCAATATTTAGTGGCACTTCAGACAAATACTGTTTGTCTCTGCTATGGATTTTGTTCTCCATACACACATTTGCTGCCCGTTAGAGAAGAGTGAGTGCTTTAGCTCTCAGACCAGTCTCAGGACACTGTTCAAATGGTTCTGGACCAGCCAGCTTCCGCCTACCTCTGTGAGACAGATCATCCTCTATTTACTGGTCTTGTGCGTTGTTTTTACAAGCTGCTCCAAACCGAAGGCAAAATACTTGACTACAATTTGAAAGCATACTGGGAAATGTTAGTGCTTTCACTACTGGGCACAAGAGCTTTTAATGCAGCTGCAGGAATTCTTTCCCCTCCCCTGGAATAATGGCATTCTTGTTGCTATCTGAGTACAGAGGGGGCCTGATTCTCCTCCAGGTTCGTCGTGGTCTGGTTTGGCTGCCAAGAAATAATAAAGGAAATACCTGCTGCAGTCTCAGAACAGGATTGTCTGTGGGCACTCCCGAGTCTGGGGAAGGGTTCATGTTAATTAAGTAGTGTTAATTAGTATTAATTAAGAAGCATAAAGTACATTAGTAATGAATTTTTTGTATCGTCTAGTTAAACAGTGCACTGTGAAAACGGGATGCTGAAGTGACAAATAATTGGCTCATCACAGTTCTCCCTAATCATCTGTTGTCCCATAAATTGTTATGGTGTATGTCACTCCTCACTGTAAGTGAAGATCTGGAGCACAAATGACTTTATTTAGAAAACAATTTTAAAGCCAGGCTACAAACAGGCTGTGTTTTTTCCCTCTTCAGTGTAAAGATAAAAGGATGAATCACAATCATTACTTTCCTGCAAGTTAAGACACCTGTGAAAGACTGGAAATACCAGCCTGGTTTTTTTGAAGGTGATGAGAGCATGCTGGTTTTTGCCAGGACTTTTCACCCACCATAGTGAAAGCAGAGGCTTAGCTGGTATTTCCAAGTCTGAACTTGGATCAGCTCAAGTTGCTGTGCTGGGTCAGAGACAGCACCAGGGATGCTGAGCTCTGGGGAGGAAGTCCTTACCCAAAAACAGGTCCTATCACTGCTTCTCTCCTTACCCGCACAATGCCACCTAAAAAACAGACACACTTTCCGTGGTGGGATCAGAATATGGCTCTGATCGTTGCCAAGTTCCTGAGGATTATTCACAGCTACTATCTGGCAGTCATCCTCTCCCTTGACAGCGATCTCCTCGCTACTGCCGTGTCACTTTGTTTCAGACTGTAGAGAATCTTTGGGAGCTGAGGTGTCCAAGTGTTTGCACATCCCTGTGTAAGTACACATGTTGTTTGAATACTGTTGTCAAAAATAATCTTGAAGTTAAAAGAGAGGGAATGTAAAAAGTAAATGCTGCTGAGCTACAGTTACACAGCTTTTCCACTTTTTCATTTCCTGGCTGGCCAGGAAGTTTAGCTGTTGTCAGCTCTCTCATCAGAACCCTACCATGGAGATCTGTTTGGATGTCAGGGAGTGTTGGAAAGCTGTTGGCTAGATCTACCTTCATGGGACAGGCTGAGAGAAAGGGAAGAGGTGGAACAAGGAGAGATTCTGCCTCACTGTACATCGCGGGACAACAGAGCAGAGCACAGATCTCAGAGCTCAGGATCCCAATATTAGCTACAGAAAACTAGTCTTGCAGAAAAAAATAGTTGTCTCAGTTTTGTAGGGTTTTGTTCACTTGTTGGTTAGTGGGTGGTTTATTGTCTTTGTGTGTGTGTGTGTAATTATGTTCCCTCTGATACGTATACACTGTTTGAAAAAGTAATCAGGGAAACTAAACAAAACATCTCGGTCTGCGTTGCTCTTAAGCAGTTTTTGCTGTGCCTCCATCCTGCAGTTTGATTCCCATCTTCCTCCCTGTAACTATAAGGAACATCTGAGTGCAAATCAGAACAAGAAATCCAGCTTGGAGCCAGAAGTATAATACACACACAATGCTGCCAAGAGTGAGATTTGGAATGCACTGAAGTAACAGCCGTCACTTGCCATAAAATGAAACCCGCATCATGTTCTCAGGTGAGAAAAGGTCACTCTGAAGCCATTGGCTGACATTACGTGGTCGTGGAGGCTGGGATGGATGCACCCCCTCGGCTGGGAGCTGGCACAGTTGTTCCTTTGGTGCAGCAGCAAACGTGTGTTCAGCTCCAGGACAGAGATCCAAGCGCCTCCTCTGTCTTTTCCTGTGCTGCAGTTTCTCTTCTCGCTCCCGCAGAGCTCGCAGCAGTGTGACAGGCATCTAGGGCAGGAGCCAGATAGAGAGGAAAGTGAACCTTGGCTGCCATGAGAGAAGCTAGCCAAAGGCATTAACCCTTCCTGCTCCTTCCTGCAGCTGCCACGGTGTGACAACAGATGAGCAAATCTGTGCTCAGTCCCTGTGGTACCTACTCAGAGCACTGGACGATTTTCCTTGGTACTCAGGTCTTGATTTTTATGGCTAAAGTACATACTTCCCTGGCCCAGTCAGCCCCAAATTCCATGGGAAAGCTTCCCTCACCTCTCCGTGGTTTATACCACAGCAGAGCAGCAGCTTGGGGAAGGCTGTATGCTGGTCTTGTCCAGACTAGTCAGGTGCTCAGGGGCATCCCTGCTTAAATCCTCCAGCCTACACATTGGTCTCTGACCCACACCCCTGTGATGAGAAATACAGCCCAGCCATTCAGGGCTTGGGGAAAAAAAAAAAATCCTGCTGTTCTGCAGGCTTTTACTGTATGTATAGGAAACCGTGCCAAGGCCATCTCACAGCTGGACTGAGGGGAGGGGTCTCAAAGATAAGTAAGAAGCACGACCCACGAAACTTGATGCCATGTCTCAGATTCTTCAAAGGCAAAGGCTTTTCCAGTGAATTTTTCCAGTCTTTAGATCTCAGTTCTGATCCACTTTGGCAGGTCTAGCTGTGTCCTGACCTGCCTCTTGTTTACTGCTTTTTCTGCTCGCGTTTTTCTCTGTGTCTGGCAGTTCACCTCACTGCTCCCAAATGTTTGGCAGGGAGAGAGGAGCAGCAGTGTCTTCCCCTCTCTCTGTTAAAGGCACTCCTCAAAGCTAGCTAAGCGTCCACCTTTCATTTTATTGGTCCCGATTTTGGAATTGTTTACACCCCCTTTAAGCAGATTTTCTCACTGTGGTGTGTCTATGTAAAGTGTTTGTAACCGGGTTTGTCATGGCAGCTGCTCCTCCCTGTGGTCACCGGCGTTTTTAATGGGCACTGCTGACAGCTGCCAGAATGGAAGGGGAACGTTGCTCTCATTGTTTTATTATTGAGGTAACTTGCACTGAAATACATTCTGGCATGAGCTGTGGAAAATACGCAGCCTAACAGCATCCAGGCTGTGAGTGATCTTAACCAGTTTATTT
>NW_014650893.1:252752-305659 GCF_001447265.1 Sturnus vulgaris
GCGGCGCATGCGCAGTCCCGGCTCCGAGCCGGCTCCTCCCCGCGCCTCCGCCCGGCCCGGCCCGGCCGGGGCGGCTCCGACTGCGGTGCCCGGCGCTGCCGCCGACGCGCGGGAGGCGAGGCGAAGCGAGTTGAGGTGAGAGAGAGGCACCGGGGGCCGTGCAGGGGTCACGGGGCTCCATCGTAACCGGTCCCCGAAAGCGCGGCGGGAGCGGCGGGGCCGGGCCCAGCCGAGCCCCGGCGGCGCCGCGGGGCAGCGTTGTCCTCGCCTTGCCCTCGCCTTGCCCTCGCCGCGCTCTGCCCCGTTCATAGCCGAGGGCGGTCGGGTCGGGCCGGTCCCCGCTGGCGGCGGGCTGGGGGACCCTGCTGGTGTCCCCGCTGTCCCCTCGGGTGTCCCGGTTCCCGTGATGGGAGCGGCCCCGGGCCGGGCACTGCTGCGGGCAGGAGTCCGGCCCTGCTCCGTGAGGAGTCCTCAGTCCGGGCATCCCCTCCCTTGGCTGGCTCCGAATGGGCTTCCTGGCGCCTGAAACCCCGGGGGTACCGTGTAGGTCTGGCTGCGTCCTCCTCTGCAATGTTTCCTTGTAAATATTATGTCAGAAGTTTCTTTCAGACCGCGCAGGTGTGGTTCGGTAGATGTAGGAAAGCAGACGGTGTATTTTCCTCTGCGAGCTTCTCATCTTTCCGGGCTATTCGCCTCTCATTTGTTTCATTTGCTGATTTCCCGAAGTGCAATTCTTAAGCCCTATTAACTAAGGAACGTCTTTATGTGCTTTTGCCAGCCCAGCTGAGTTGATGAGGAGTGAGCAGAACAGAATTTCCACCGGGTATTTGCATGACAACAGAAACCCCGGGGGTGAGCAGGACCGTGCTGGCCGGAGCCCTTTCTCCCTCCCAGGATAGCTTGGGGTAACAGGTGAGGAACTGGTCGGGTGAGTGCAGTTGATGGTACCTGCAGAGGTGTGTGTGTGTTTGCTAAGTGGGGGCAGCAAGGCTGATGGGGCAGTGCTCTGAAAGGCAAGGGCTCAACAGCCGTGACTCTGCTGCTCCACAGCACCTCTGTTTAATTCTGCTGCGTCTGCACTGGTTCCATGAGTAATTCTGTGTTTTGTTGTGGCAAAAGTATGCCAGAATAACCGTGCAGCCAAGCCCTTGACTTTCCTCAGGGTAGTTTAGCTCCAGAAATGCCAACTGATTCCTTAGGACTTGACTGTTTAATTACATCAGGAGGAAGAAGTAGGATGAGGCTGTTGTGGCCAGGGGTCTGCTGGCAGCCCATGCTGCTGGCACAGCTGGTTACAGTGTCTTGGGGGGCTCTTGTGAGTGACACTGGCAGATCGCTCTTGTCTCCCTGTTGCACTCCAGTGTCTCTCAGTGCCCCTCGAGGAAAGTGGTCGTGGTGTCTCTGTGAAACTGCTCCCGTGGCAGGTGGGCAGCTGGACAGGTGACAGGACCAGGAGGCGTGGCTGCTCTTGCTCGTGCTGTAGAAGAAGACTGAGTCTTCAGCAGTTCTGAGTGGTTTTTAAAGCTAGTTCAAGCAGTGCTTACTGAGAGACTGAATGAACAGTAGGGTGACTGTATTTTTTTTCAGGAGGGATCTACTGCCTTGAAAAAGAAAAGAACAGCGCCGTTACTGTAGCAGTGCAAGAATAATGTGGCTGTCACATCGCAGTGATAAGTGAGGTATTTCATCCCCCATCGGCAGCAGGGGATTGATGGAGTACTGTATCAAGTAGATATGGTCTTTTCTTAACGTCTCACTCAACCACAGCCACAGTCTATTGTTCCTGTAGGATCACTAAGAGACTGCATCAGGAGGAGAAAGGGGATCAACAGTGCTCTTACCTTGCAGACACAAGGTAACTTCTAACACAGGTGGAGCAACACACAGAAAACTGGTTCTGTGGTTAAATGTGTTGCAGACCCTGTGGTTGTGTAGCTCTTGCCTGTGGCTGTAATAAATACTTGGCATACCTTACGGATCCCGAGAGTAAGAGGTTTAAGAGTAAGAGGCTTTATGTGCCTCTAATGTGCAATTGGAGATTTCTCAAGATGTGTCAAAAAAACCCTCTGAAATTCCTCAGTGAAGACTTGCTGTGGAGACAATGCTAGGTAGAGTCAGGGTGCCAGTTACCTCTGTTTTTGTTTGGGTCATTGTGCTGGTTTTGCATTAATTGGCACTTAGAAGAGGGCATGCAGGGAAGTCACTTTTCCATTCAGTTGGTAATGCCTGTCCGGAAAAGGGTTGGAAGTGTAACTGAATGTTCAGTGTTTTACACTGAATCACTGCTTAGCAAAACACAGAGATGTTGTAGTATGAATTAGATGGATATGAGGTTCTAGTTTTCCAATACGTGTCTTACTTCAGAACACTGAAAATAAATTTCTCCTGACACATTAAATGCTACATCATGACACTTAATGCAGTACAGTTATCCCATGTCTTCTTATGGAACATGTAGCTGGAGAATCCAGAATTAGGACTACTGTGGACATTACAAGTACCTGATATTCTGCCACCTGCAGTTACCCAGTGCTGAGGTGCTCTGGTTCACCTTACCATACGTATTCAGGAGTCCTGAGCATTTGCAGCTAGAGCAGGACAAGGAGAAAGAGCTGGCAGGGACATGAAATTTTCTTTGTCTCAGCTGCTGTGAGCCATGACATGTTTTGTTTGTGGAAGGGCAGCAGCTGCTGCTGCTTCGCATTCTTGGCTGTAGAGTCTGAAATGTTGGCGTGGTCTGATCCTGATTTTGGTCTGGGTCCTGTGTGATCCTTACCTGGCAGGGAAGATGTGCTGTGCTATAACCCAGCCTGTGTTAATTTGGCTTCAAGGGCCGTTTTGTGGGCAGACCAAGGCAAACACACGCAGCCCTTTCTCTGCCTCCCTTGTTCTGCAAGGCTGCTGCAGAAGTGAAAGGTGCTGAAGGAGCTGCCAGGCACACCCACCAGCAGTCCATGGCTGCCTGCACGCTGGATTTTGCCCCAGAAAGCATGCCCTGTCCCAGTTGATGATGTGAGTGGCAAGACAGAGGTTTGTGCAGTGTGGAAGCACAGGTCCCTTTTTGGTTGGGGCCTTGTGCTGCTGGGAGAAGTGTGGGTAAAGTGCAGGCATGGCAAAAGCTGCCTGTTTCAGCTCGGGGTTGCTGCCCAAAGTTTTCAGGCAAAACAAAAAGCATCGTGGTGTAGCATAGCTTTCCCAGGTGTTCTCGTGCTGGTGAAGTCCATTCTTTATGAGTATCACTCTTTAGTCAGAAATGGGTGGGCCTAGTTCTGCTGTGTTGACAGTATGTTTTATGTTTTATTGACTTCAGGGGAGTTGCTTCTGAATTTATGCTGTTGTGAGTGCTGAATCAGACCCAGGAGCTTGGCTTTATCTGTGTAACTTTTGGTTGCCTCGTGTGGGTTTTATGAGCCTGCATACATTGACCCCATTGTTTACTTTTTAAAGTATGCATGAATTTTTTTTTTTTTTTTTTGAATGGTTAAAGCCATATTTTTGCCTTGAGATCAGCAGGGCGAAACTACACATAAAGGAAAAGAAACTGTGGAGCTGCAGTCATGTTCTGTCATTAGGTTAATTCTGTTTTTTTTGGAAATTTGGATCTAAACGATTATCTGAGTTGAAAATTGTTGTGCGTTAATGCAGTACTGTTTCCTTTGGAGCTGGTAAGGATTCTGCCATCAGCAGAATATGGGGGAGGAGTATGAAGGTCTCACCATGGTAGAGTGAAAGTAGCCAAAGGAAATTCCTGGAGTCCTGCCAGTCCTCTGGCAGGAATAACAGTATTTTGTGGCATGTAACCCTCATATACTGTCTGGAATTAGTGCACGCATCTGTGTTGGGTGTTGTGTGAGAAAACAGGTAATGATGCTGCACCAGGGAGGATTCTGGTCTGGGAACACTGTGTGTAATGAGAGGGTAGGATGAGAAAAGTGCAGTTTTTCCTCCTCATCTCGGAACAGGGTTTTCAAGACAGCCTTGTAAATGAATGTTCTTGGAGGATGTCTTATCTACAACTTGTCTTTAAAGAGTAAAAGCCCTGCTTTGCACATAAGCAGGCGTTGTCTTTCTGTGTCCTGAAAAGTCTGAAAGCACTGGACTGTTTTGTGTGGTGTTCAGAAACTAAAGGACAAATCTTGTGCTGCAAATTGTTGTTGCTCCACTACAACCGGCAGAGCACGGCGGATTGACTCTGGTGAGAGATGTGAAGTCACCTCCCCAGCCTCATGTATACATGTTTAAAAGCAGACACAGCTCTTTTCTGTGGGACTTCTCTCAAAAATACCCCACAACTATTCTTTTTCCTCACTCCACCAGCTCCAGAATGTGAATGTCGTCTGGCCAAATGCCCAGGACTAAATACAGTGCTCTAAACAAGGTCTCACAAGTGGCTTGTACAGGAAAAGGAAAAAAAACCACAATAGCCAGATACTTTTTTTACTCTTGAATGGTTCTTTTGCGCTTTTTAAATTTTTTTAATCAAAAATTACCCTTTTGGCTTCTACTTTATATTTGCTAAATACAAATCTGTGCTTTCCAGGAATTAACTCTAGGGCTCCAGCTCAGGTGCCGATTTTGTTGAAACACAGACACTTGCAACATGAAAATAACCCAAAACCTTACTGGTTTTTCTTTCGTGCCTGATGTGTGTTGTATATGTTGACATTCCCTTCTTGACTGTAGATCTGTAGCCTCGTCTTCCTCCAAATCCTTTGATTATTATTTTCTCCTAGTGGATGATGAGTTTTGAGCACATGCCAAGGCGTGTCTTTAAATGCGTTTGAGAGGGACTGTGTGGAAATCGAGGGGAGCATTGGCTTGGCTCCCTGGCTCAGGTGAGGAGCTGTGGAGCAGCAGGTGGGGATGGCAGAGGGTGGATCTGAGTGAGTGCCCAGAGCAGCACAGGGGAGCCAGTGCTGGAGAAACGCTGTTTACATGAAACCTTCTTTTATCTTGCTGCCCTGCAGGTGCCCGCTCAGGTGCTCAGTGCAAAAAGCCAGATGCTGTGGCACGGGGGATTCTCCCGTGTGGAGCTGTGGATGGAATTCCCAGCTGCTGTGTTCCAGCCCAACCTGTGTGCCTGAGCCAGCGTGCCGAGGTGCTGCTGTGTACTCCCTCTCTGTGCTGGTTCTGTAAGTGAGCCTTGTGATAATTTTAACGTCTTTGCAGAAGATGGTGAGCAGTTCCCCACACAAGCAGATCCCAAACTGGCAGCAGGCATCCCCAGGCCATTTTAAATTCCCCAGTTAAGTTTTTAAACTGATTTTTTTTTTTTTTTTAATGCTGCCACAAACCAAAACCATAACCTTCACAAAAATAAACAAGCATCCTTTTGCCAGCTGGGGCCTTGGCATGCTTTATGCTGCATAACTTGCTGAGACTGTAATTTCTTAGGAAAGCAGTTAGATATTGGCAACTGTGAAATGTCAGCCCTCAGTAAATGTTGTAATAAGCTATTTTAGCTACAGCTGGGGTTTCAAAAAAGAATAATTTACTCGCAGCGTTCTTGGTACTTAATGCATGAATAGAAATCAGACTTTGGCCATGCTGAATAGCTTAGGAGAAGGAAGCAGGGTTCTTGTGGTGTATTTGCTAAGAGCCACAACAGTCTGGATGCATGACTGGCAACCTTTAGGGTGCTCTAGGTTATTTAAGTTTTGTATGTACTTGTACCACAGCATATCCTTAAATTTTTACGTTGGTTTTACTAGATCTATCTAGATACAGCTGTTGAAATGATGGTTGTTCTGGAAGTTTATGAGAATTCAGTTTTGGTAGGTGGAAGTAGAAAATGTGCTGGTAACTTGAACTTGATTGACTTAAATAGTAGGTGCAGTAAAACTCATCCTGAAGTGTTTTCTCAGAATGTGTGTTAGATCTGGGAATTGCTACTCCAGTCTTTGTAAACTGCTTTTAAGGAACTGGAACTTTAGGATATTTTCTTTGAGGAGTTAGAAAAGCTCAGTGTTATACTTTATGTAGTATATCCTCTGCAAACTGTGTTGCTTGGAATTTTTAGCAGAGGAAAAAATGAATTCACCATCAAGCGAGCAGCTGTCTTTCCTTTGGATAGTTCAAAGTTTCTGTTTAGTGGTTCCATAACAATTCTTGGTTCATGTTTGTTACACTGATGGATGCACGGTTCCTCCACTTTGGCAGGAAGCCCTACAAAGATATTTTCAGCATCTGTTTTCCAGTATGTCTCTTTAAATGTTGAACTTTATTGCAAAATTTTTGCTAGAAAATATGATCTGCCGAAGTAAATATTTGGTTTGTTACAGTGCAGGTTCATTTTTGGATGTTTATGTGAAAAATATTTTTTCATCCCTTGGTATTTCATGAATGCCTGGGCATATGTAAGCTATCACTTGTGGTGATACACCGTGATTGCTGTGGTGTGTTTCCATGTGGTTTACAACAGCTCTGGAAGCCAGAGAAATATTTTAGCTGCATCCTGTGTGATTTGATCCTTGCTGGAGTGGTGTTCTCTCTTGGCAGACACACTGGGTGCCATCCTGGGCTGCTGGTGGCCTTCTGTTTGCCATGTCACAGAGAGCCGTGGCTTTCACTACTCCACAGTGAGCTGGAGGAGGCAGCTGCTTTTTTTTCTCCTTTTTAGTACTGCACCCTGAGAGCTATGTCTAAATTCAGCCTTTTAATTAAGGTTTATTTCAGGCCAAGGAGTGTGTAATACCTGTGGCATTTCCACTGATGCTCTGTTTGTTGCTTTTCACTGTTCTATGTGTTCAAGGAACATACGGTGGGTGAGAGTTGCTTTTCAGTAGTTACTATCAATATTCTAATTGTGACTAGAAGAGTGTTGGTTCACATAATCTCAATAATGTTCCTGGCAGGCTATTGGCTGCATCACCAGAGTACAGAATGTAAAAATGAGAAAAAGTCTTGGGCCTTGGGGTCAGCCTTGGTGGCCATAGAATGGCAAATTGAACTGTTACTTTCCCAGGCCTGAGTATGATAGTGTATTCGTGTGTAGGTGTGAAATGTGTTTGTTCCTGGGTGGAATTATTACTGTGTGTTTTCGGAGGTTGGAGAGAGGTGCTTTTGTGTGGCAAGGTGCTAAGAGGCGTGAAAGCTGTTTGAAAGTGCTGCTGGGCTTGGAATCCATCTCTGACCGAGAGATTAACAAGCAGAAATTGCCAGAAATTCACTGAACGTGCAGGTTTCAAACAAGTAGCTCCTGCTGCAGAATTCTACAGTGCTGGTAGCACGGGGTAGGCAGTGTCTGCTGTCCACAGAAGCAGTGGCAGGAAGCTTAGGCTGAGGTATCATTGGCAGGATGGACAGAGCAGAGGGGGATGCTGATGCCAGCTCCTTGCTGGGCATTGTTCATGTTCACCTTCTCCCGTAGATAAGAGTAGAGCTTTGCAAGTAGGAAGAGAAGCAGGAAAGCAGTCCTGGCCACTTGAGGTCATGGTCCACAAACCGTGGAAGATGTTTGTTTTCTCCTTGATGTGCCCTTTGGAACAAAGGCAGACTGACTGGGAACGAAAAGATTAATTTTAGGGCTGGATTGAGTTCCCCTAGCTCAGTCACGGCAGGTCAAGTTACTCAAGAGATTTGTGACTCCCCAGGGACATGGATTCGTGTTTGTGCAGGGGATACGTCATAGCTGAGGTACAGAAGACAGAGATGGACTTGTGGTGTTTATTTTAAGTGTGGTTGATAGACCTGGAAGGGATTTTTTACATGTTGTTGAATTTATACAGGAAGCTGTATAAAAATAACTGGCACCAGATGTAGTAGCAATAAACTAACGCCGTGTTAAGTCTTGAAACTGTGCTATGTAACCTAAGAAGTATTTTCACCTCTTGGCAGCTTCTTCTTCATTATCTTCAGAATGAGAGGTGATGGAATTTACTGGCTGTTAAACAATTAAATTTTTTGGTTTTGAAAGGACTGAGTAAACGTGTATCTCACTACGCTTAGTGGCAGCTCCCCATATGCAATGGTTGCCAATGTTTGTTGCCATCAGTCATGGGAATCTGTTGGTACCAGTGTGTCAGCAAGATTTAAACCTAGGAGACAGCCTGTCACCTGGCTGCTGCCTTACTTTCTGGGTTTGACTGCATTTGGTTTAGATCCAAAAGAAAAAAGTGACACCAACAGACTCTGTCTGACCTGTGTGCATAACGTAACCCCCCCAGTGCAGTAAATACTGGAGCCACCAATGTGTTTGGAATGCTCTGCTTTTGGCAGCACTTGGACCCAGTTTCACCATTTCAACCAATGAGGTTGTTTATTGCCTTCTAAACAGCATATTTCAAAACACAGTGTCCCAGGAGAGAGAAAACAAACTGTTTACACAAGCAAACTAATAGAGAAGAACTAAACACCCACGCTTCTTTCAGGAGTTCCCCTGCTAGGAGTTTGATTGAACACATTAATCCGGTGGGAAACTGGAGAAACTTGTTAGTTCTAATCAAACGGGTCTTGATGTGACTGCTGATGCTGCTGAGGAAAGAAAGTTTGATCCCTGTTCGACTGGGGGATCAAAAAGGAAGTTAGAGGAGGGAAAAGTGCTCATTCCAAAACCTAGGGAGATTCCTTCATTCCTCCTCGTCTGGAAGAAGATGGGCTGGGAGAGGCTTTAAGCTGTTCTCCTTACTGTTGGAGTAGCAGTGGAAGCTGTCCCTGCCCATTGCAGGGAGGCTGGAACTAGATGGCCTTTAGTGTCCCTTCTACCATGGACTGTTCTGTGAGTATGAAATCCTGCCTGTCTTCTGGGATCCTTGTGCAGATGGCTTGGGAAAAAGGGGTAGAAAAGGAGAGGAGCTTTAGTAGGAAGTAGAAGACAGTGAAAACTGAAAAGCAAGGGGATTGGGTTGGTAGATGGAAACCTTACAGGTTCAGGGAAGGAGGCTAGCAGAGTCATGAGGCTTCAGCTGCAAGAGTGAAGGCAGGCTGGGTGTAGGGGCTATGTCAGGGAAGTCTGGGGCTTGTCAGGATCAGCAGAGGAAGAGGATGGTGCTAGCGATGTGCTGGATCCCAGAAATCTGGAGTTTTTGAGCTTTGGGAAAAGGGAAGAGGGCTGGGAAAGCAGCAGTAATCTTGGCACTGCTGATGAATTGACAAGTCAGCAGTGACAGAAGGTGATAGGGTTATCAGAGGGGCAAGAGTTGCAGGGAGAAGTCAGAGGGGACAATTGTCCTTGGAAGGAAGATCCAGACGAGCACCACCAGGACAGGAAGGGTGACCTGTGCTTACGTGACTTTGAAGTTACACGTTGGGACCCGAGCCAGGCAGTTTGGTTGAGGCTGACATTGCCAGTCCCATGGTGAGGATATAGAAAACAGGAAGAGGAGTGGAATTAACTTGAGACAGATATTTCAACAGCTGTCAGTTTTGAATTTCCTGGGTTTCATTGCTGTGTGTCATAAGCTTGTTTTCACTGTTTAGTATTTTTTTTTCTATAAAGTAGTCGACTGTTATCAGAGTCGTATGTTATGACTGATTTTCCTTTGTTTGGTGAACATATATTTAGAAACTAAACTGTAGATTCTGAATATTTGGAACTCCCTTGTCCCTCAAAAAGAAAACATCTCCAAGGTGAATCCCTCCACCTCTCCAGTCCCACAGATAAGCAGTAGTTCAGTAGCTGTATGAAAAAAAAGAGAACTTAATATTTCAGAGCATAGTTGGTCAAAGCTGGGCATGGATATTATAGAACAGTCACTCTTTATAAACAGTCTTATAGACCTGATCATTCTGAGGAATGTACAAGTGTCTGAAGTGATTCTGAGAATTTAAAATGACCTCCTGATTTTTCCAGATAGGTCAAGTAGGGGCAATACCATGCATTATGCTCTCTGCAGACTTGGTTCTGAGGCACTGTTAAATTGCCCTATTCATGCCTCCCCTCTGCCCCCAACCAGATGCTCTACCAGGCAAGAAATAAAAAGACTGTGCAAATAAAGGTTTTCTCTCCAGGATTTGATTTGTGGTTTTGTTTCCGTTTTTAACCTCCTAGTAACTCAAAATAAGTGCAGGCCTTTTGTCTAGGCACTCCACGTGCCCTGGTGTGTGTATGGCACAGCTGACAGGACAGGGATTGTGTGTATGGCACAGCTGACAGGGCAGGGAGGTGGTGTGCTGTGCTTGTGTCCTGCTGGCCGTGTTGGCACACTGGTGCAGCAGTGAGCTGGCACACGTTCCTGGCTCTGTCTGCTTTTTCCATTCTGTACAGATATTCCAGTTTTCAGTGTGGTTCCAGGAGCAAGTGACACATTCTGAGCCCAGCAGTTGCTGTCCCTCTACACGACCCAGGTTAGCAGTGCTGTGCTGTGGTGGTGCAGAAGGTTCTGTTCTTTAAAAGGTTTTCTAGTGAAAATATTTCCTTTTGTTCCTTGAGAAAGAAATCTTGTAGCCGGTACTCAGCCTCATGGTTTGCTGTGTTTGTGCACCCTCGAGGGTGGGGAACCACGCTGGAAGTTTGCTACAAGAATCGCTTCTTGCAGCAATCAATTGCATTCTTCAAAAAGTACTAGTGAGTGCTGAGTGAATAAAGAAGCAAACTGTCCATCATGTCTGATGTCCAGCTGTTTAAAATAAACAGTGCAGCCACAAGAACTCGCATGTGATCTTCCTCATAGAGTCTGTTGGATTTTTTTTAACCTCTTGGTCAGAAAGCACTAGTGCAAATGCAGTCACTGACATGCAGATGGAATTATTATTGCACAGGAAGCAAATGCACACCTGCAGCTGGAGTGCCCTGGGGTCAGTCACTTGGTGCTGACCTGCTGTGCTTCAGGATGTGAGATGCTTTGCCTTCTTAGACAGGCAGCATGGAAACATTTGCTAATAAATGCCAAGTTAAAAGTCTAATTTATTCATTATTTAAGCTGATATTATGCTTTTGGGGACCTAGTGTTTCCTTTTGGGTTATGGCAATTTAGCAATTCCTGTGTGACAGGAGTTTTGGAGTGGTGAAGGGCTCCCACCTCTGTGTGAAACTGAGTAAGAAAAAAATCGTGCTTTTCCTCTAATATCTTGGTATTGTAAAAGAAGAAAACAAAAAAAGCCAAAACCCTCCCAAAGATAATACACTTCCCTGTTCCTTCCCCTTCCTACTTTGCACAAACCAGAGGCTGGAAGGGGCTTGCAGAGTTCAGCTAGTGCAGCTCTCCCTCCAGGCTGATCAGGAGCTCGGGACCGTGTCCCCCTCCTCTGGTGACAGCTCTGCACATGTCCTGGTGACAGTGAGGGCTTCCTGTGGGCCACCTCCATCAGTGCAGTGTCTGGAATTGTCACTGCTGAGTGTGTCACTGCTGGAGAAAACCCTCTGAAGCAGGGCAGTGCTGTTCTCCATTTCCAGGGGGAACCAAAGCTAATTGCACATCCAAGTTCTCACCCAATGTGAGGCCCATCTCTGAAATCACAAGAGTGCATTAACCCCAGGTACTCCTGGACCATGCATAGGCCAGAGAGGGCACAAATGCTTCCTGAAACTCCAAAACCTCTTTAGATTTGTCTCCTTGATACTTGTGAACATAGTGTTTGGTGTAAAGTTTTTGTGGTCCACGAAATTACAGTTTCATGTAATATGCTAAAGGTGTGAATAAAGAAGAAAGGGTAAAATTGTTCCTAACTAATGCTAAGGGCTAAACTGAGAAGTGTCCCAGGTGATTACATCTTACTAGTTTTGATTAAGGAATTAAAATATTAGCCTTTACCATGGACTCAGCTGAAATAAAGTACTCTATATTTAACTCAGAGGAAGAGCAGCCTGCATTGCTGGAAGTGAGCAGCTGCTGTCACTGGGAGCTATCCAGAAAACAAGGTGCCAAATAGTGCAGTGCATTTCTGATAACCTGGTTCCTTAGTTAATAGCTAAACCATTAGAATAGCACAATTCACATGTTATCTTTCTTAACTGTCACCAGGACAATGAGCATAAGGCCAACACCACAATAAAGAGAGGGGTGTTTGCTCCCTGGTTAATCGTTGCCCTGAAGATGAGAGGTGCACAGCACAAGCTTTGAAGTGGAGTTTGGAATAACAGCCTCCAGATCTTACAGTTTCTTCTTGCACACCCTTTACTGTGCTGTGCCAAACTCATTCCAGTCATTGTGGCCATCAGTGGAAATCTTTCTCTTGATTCTATGAAATGCAGGATGTAGTTTCTTTGGAATTCTTGGCTGCCTCATGAGGAGCAGTTTACTTTGCAAAATGTTTCATAGGGAATAATGAAACCGTTGCTTGCTTTTAGAAGGAGATATTTTCTTACAAAATACACCTGTTAAGCATATTGGTTATGCAACAAACAACTAGAAAATGCTACTGCATTAGAATTAAAAGAAGCTATATTTTGTCATTGTTCATGGTGTACAAACTATTTAACATTTGCTTTTTTTTTTTTTTTACTAGTAAAGAGCCTAAAAGATATTTAGGGTTAAAAAAAATCCCACAGCTTTTGGAGTTCTTTTAAGATCACTTTTCTGTCTCACAATCCATGTCTCATACTTACTCTTAAGGTCAAACAACTTTCAGAACTTTCTGCCTTTTTTTTCCCCCATTTGTTGTTGCTTTGGGTAAACAAATGCAATCCTTTTCAATGAATTACGTGAAGAAGAATCTATCAAAAGAATTTGTGTTCCCCTGGCTCTGAAAAAGAGAATTGCTCTTACTGGAAATCGGCTGAAGCTTTTCTGGGAGCACTGAGCAAACTGAGCACAAGCTCTGATGCACATAATACTTTGCCACACGAGAGAAATGTTTTGAGGTGGGACAAGGGGAAGTGGCTTCAAACTGACAGAGACTAAGTTTAGGTTAGATTGGATATTGGCAAGAAATTCTTCCCTGTGAGGGTGCCCAGAGAAGCTGTGGCTGTCCCTGGATCCCTGGAAATGTCCAAGGCCAGGCTGGACAGATGCAGGTGCTGAACCCCCTGTCCCTTTGCATTAAAGTGTCACTATGAATTCTGGAGTTTCTCTAGACTGTGAAGCTAATATTGTAATTAAAGCAATTACTTCTTCTTGTGTCTTCCAGGAAGTGCAGCTCAATGTTAAACTTTTTAAGATGTTTGAAGACACTTGTGAATATTTTAATTTTTGTTATTCAGTGGTTTTGGCAGGAATAGTAAATGGAAATTACAGAAATACTGCAGGAAACACTAGTTTTTGTGAGGTATCTAGGCCAGGGAATTTGGGAAGAATAGAAACCTTCTGAAAGGTTATCCAAATCCAAGTCAATCTCTTCCTAAGTGTATTTCTCTGACATTTCCAGGGGCATATCAAGACATGAATGCATCAACAAACAATCATTCTCTTATAAGAGATTTGGTAGTATCCTCCATGACTAAATGGTGTGCCAGAGGAAGTGACTTGGGGTTTTATTCCTTTTCAATAATGTGGAAAGTATGCCACGAGAGCAAGCCAGGGAGAGGTTGTTTAGTGGAAGGGAGGAAGCAGCAGCTTAGGAAGGGGTGCAGAGAGGCAGCACCAGCAGCACACAGAGCTCTCCTGGTAGCGTGCAGGGCTCTGCAAAGCCCGAGGATTGGCTCTTCTGAGTCCTTCAGTGTTTGCATGACTGCAGGCTCGTGCTGGAAACAGTGATGCCATGTCTGCTCGTGTTGGTGGGAGCAGAGCCAGCCCAGTTCTTGTGCCCTTTTCAGATGGGATTTTCAGATGCTTTCGTTTCCTGAAGATAAAAGGAGTGGGTAGACAGCTGTGAGTGAGACAGTGGATCTGCCCAAAATCTGATGGGACTTAAAACCTCTCCTGAGAGTGCTGTGCTAAAACAAGTTCAAAGTAATAACTCCTCTTTGTCCTTTAGTCTCATGAAAGGCTGCCAGCGAATAGGATCTGGAATCAGGGAGGAAAAATAAGCCTGCAGGCTCTGTCTGGGTGAGTTTCTACAGCCCAGAAGGTCAGTCTGTCCTGGTGGCAGCTTTAAAAGCACTACCTGGTGCCTTAATGAGTTGCAGCATTGTTACCTTAAGCTGGATAAGCAGCGTTGAAACTCTTTATATAAAATGGCAAAATCCAAAAATCCAGCAGTGTGTAAAGAGCGACTTACCATTTTTACTGTAAGTCTTACTTGTGTTCTACAAGTAACGTGCCCTTGCATTACTTGAATTTTTAAAAAAGAAAAAAGACTGTAAACCCTTTCTGCAGCCAGAAGAATGATGGAAATTAGAATTTCTTTTGTACATAATCCCCTTACATTTTGCTTGTGTGGATACAGCTGTGTTAACACAATGCAACATTTGAGTATAGAGATCTGCCAGATCCTGGCACCAGTGATAGTTTGCAGACTGAAGGTCTTGTTTGATGGATTTTCAAAGTGATACTGTGCTCAGTTGTATCTGTGTTCCTGAAAGGAGGCTTGCAGTCAGCTTCTCAGAGGAAGTACTTTCAAAAGGGAAAGTTTAATTTTGCCAAGATTCAGATAAGGTCAGAGTAATTGGACAAACCAGGGCTTTGTGGGTTAGAGATGAGCACAGCCTGCTCCCTGGGACTGGCAAATGCACCAGGAGAACAGGAAAATGAACTGCATGAGGATGAGGACATGTGCTGAAAATCTGAATTACAGTGTATATCTCTTGGCATGTTGTCAAGTGTCATACTGTCATATTGAGCAGGGTGGGGTTTTTTTTACTTTTTTAAATTAAATCAAATGTGTATTTGTCCTTCCCAACAAATACAAAAGAACCCAGCAGTGTTTCCCATTGTGCTGATTTTAGTCAGAAATACTAAAACCCTCTGGACCCTGATTTAGATTACCCTAAATCAGTTTGAAATGACATTGTCACCACGAGGGGAGGTAGGGATTGATCCACGGGCTGTGTGGGGCTGAGAAGAGCCCAGCTGAAAATCACAGTTCAGGTTCTACACATAGCAGTGATGTTGCATAAATAGTGGCTGCAGTAGAAGTCACGAAGAAGTTTAGAGCTCCAGAAGCTCTTGCAAGTGAAATAAGCAGTGGTGGTGTTGTTTGAGGCTTTCTGACCAGAGTCACAGCACTCTTTGAAGGGCAGTCCTTGTGTATTTGTGTGTTTTCCTTCCTCTGTAGGCTTGAGTGGAGAGTGTAGAAATCCCAGAATGGTCTTATTTTGGTAATAGGATTGCATGCAGACATCCTTGTGGTTAAATTGAAAAAAAAAAAAAAAAAAAAAATTTAAAACCCATGAGATTTCCTGTGAGGGGGTTGTTGTTTGCAAATGGAGTGATTAATGGCTGAGTCTAGAGATGTAGAGACAACTGCAGGATCTTGCTCATAACCTTCTGATTTAACTCCTTTAAAATCTCTGGGTTTTCTTCCTGTGCCATTTAACTTGGTGTTGCCATTAAGGGAATAGGATCACCTTGGAAATCTGAGGTTTTATTCTAATTCTTTTGGGGGGTTTCTTGGGTCTCCCTCTGCCTTAACACTCTCAAGTGTACATCTTCTTTCCAGAATTGGTCTGAAGATGACATTTCATTTTTTTTCTTTTATATATATATATATATATATATATAATTTCTTAATGTTCACCAGAGGAGAACAACTGCTCTGTACCTTGTGCATGTGGCAAATGAGGAGACAGAGCTCAACTCACTTAACAGCACCTACAAAACCACCCACTTCACTGAACATCATCTCTTCTGGGATTAGTGCAGTCTAGTTATTTAGGCACACTTTTATGTAAAGAAACACAGTTTCTTTAGAGCTTCACCAGGAGTGTGTTCTTTAAATATACTGATTTAGGAAGAAAGTTGGAATTTCTGATTTTTTTTTTTTCCCAGCACTGTTTTTTGCCTTCTCTTCCTCATCCTCTAGTGTTTGGTTTTCACAGCAGTGCAGAATTCAAGATTTTTGTTTCAGCCTTTAAATTCTGCAAACTCTGCCTGGAAAAGAGCAGGTTCCTGAGCTTGCTGGCATGGCTGCTTTTTAACCAGAATCCAAGTGGAAAAATGTAACCTTTTCTAGTTCTCTTGTGGTGAGACCTCTGGAAACAAGGCAAACTATTTAAAGCTTCCTGCTACATGTTAAAACTAAAATGTTTCTTTTTTTCCTGCTTGTTCCTCTCAGTTTTCTCATGTACTTTTGCTTGCCAGGGTTTTTCATTTAACCCCTTTTTTCATTTAAGCTCCTCCTCCTGCCTTGGTCTTCCTCACCTGTGTCAATTCTTTCTCCTAAAACATTAGAGGGAAGCAGAAGCACGCGAGTGTTTGGTGTGGGGTATGTGTCAAATTTGTGTTTTTACCTGTCAGAATTCTCTGTCCCAGCTGCTTTGTTCTGCTCCATCTCCCTCTGCAGCCACACCACTAAACTTTCACTGCTGCTGACAGCCATTTTTATTTGAATTTCTGCTTGCATCAAATCAAAAGCTGTGTCTCTTCTCTTACTCTACTCGCTAATGTTTTGCTCTTGCATTATTTGCTCCTTTGACTTCCAACATAACTTCCTCCTATGTGCTTGGAAAATGTGTGGGCTAGGAGAAGAGTTAGGTCCTTGAGATACAATTACAGATCACCTGGAAAAATCCCAGAAGGGCTTTTTAGCCATGGAATTCACTCCTGCTTAGTTCAGAAGCTGATTCACAAATTACTGGTGTGAATGGGTAGTGCCTTTAGAGGAACTACTCTGCTTTCAGATGGAGAGGGTCGAATTGTTCCTTCTGTTCACCTGATAGCAGAAAATGCAGCTTCTTCCTAACTTCATCTTCAGTTCCTGACTTGAATATGACTCAAATTGCATTTTAGAAACCTGAAGCAGCATTTTTTGGGGGGTGTTTGGGCTTGTAGTTGTTGT
Source organism: Sturnus vulgaris (assembly GCF_001447265.1). Next base: position 269,505 of record NW_014650893.1, read on the forward strand.
TGTTTGTTGGTTTTTACTTTAATGGTAGAGTGTTTTCTCCCTTCTGGGTGATTTTAAACTATTATTTTTCCCTTCCTCCCTGATAAGTCTGGCTAATACTGTAATATTTGAGAGTGGATTGTAATGACATCTAACATTTTGTTCTGTTTGTACTGCAGACTGAGGTCAAGTAAACAAAGAAAGCAATCATTATGTTTTAGCATTCTTTTTTAATGAGCACATTCAAATCTAGTCACAGCTACAGGATCAGCTGTGAAAAGAAGGGAGAGATACAGAACTCTGAGTAGCACTGTATTTCTGAAGCAATTTATGGAAAAATAATGGACTGAAAAGCTATTTCTGGTAGGAAATAAATGGCACGATGTTGTCGATGGAAAGGCTTTGGCAGAAGGCTTGTTGTGACTGTTTCTGTGGCTTAGAATTGCAGAGGAATTTCCTACAGCCTGGACTAACCATTACAAATATGTGCCTGCTTTCAGGGGATCGAGGCACACAGTGGAGCCTTCTCAGGGAAGATGTCGTCTTTGACAATGAAAACGCGTTGTGTGGACAAAAGAGGAAGTTTCTTTAAGGTAAGTGGGATATTTATACAGAACTTAAAATCCGTGGGTCAGTGTGAGATGAGTGCAGCAGAATGTGCAGTGCTCTCTGTGATACATGGGAAGCCTTTTCTGTAAAAAGGGAAGTACTTCTTGAGCATTGCTTTTTACAGGGAGATCTGTGACTTGCTTACCCCCCCCAATATTTCACAAGGTTATTTTTTTCTGTACGTGGAACAGAATATTTTGTGTAAAATAGGTCATGGCTTTGTTTGCTGCTAATGCTGAGAACATAAGCTTTATTTTACACAGGCATAAAAGTATTTGAGCCTTCATAAACTGGATTTATGTCACTTAAAGTTGTGTTACAGGTTTATGACTTCCATTACTGGATTGAAAATTGGTTTCACTTCCTTGCCTCTTTTGAAAACAATTGGCATCCCAAAAAACCAGGCTGCAGGAGGAGTTACCAGTGCAGTTTTCAAGAGGTGACTGAATCCTGAGCTATGTGCCAGGGTCACAGTGGCTGCCTTTGCTTTAGGGAGCCATCAAAATATCTGTGTATATCACATCTCTAGGTTGTCTCTTGTGTGCATGCTGAAGGTTTACAGTCCAGCACCCAGTCGTTTTCTGCAGTCCTTTGGGATCTCCTTGTGTGATTATTATGTAGAAAACAGATGCTGGAACAGCTGGAACAGCTGTTTTGTTCATGACGGTGAGGATACAGTTACTTTAAATAATCAGAAATGCAGTCTGCCAAGGCAGTTTCAAGAAGCATTGTCAATTACAAAACTAAGGTCCTAAATTTTCTTAAGGACGTGCTGGCAGGGAAGTCGATGCCTCCAAGCTACTTTTCCAGGCCTGTCAGCATCCCTGGCAAGTTGCACTGTTGGGCAGTGGTTCTGAGCACAGAGTGTGGGATTGGAAGCTGCAGGCAGTCAGTATGCCCAGCCTGTGTGCAGTGCACCTGGTAGCTTGTGTGTGTGCAGTGAAATTACCTTTTTTTTTTTTCCCCCTCCCTCTGCCATGTGAGGAGAATTGTGATAACAGTTACATTTGTCTACTACAGCTGAGCTGGTGAGCAAGGAAAATACTTGGCACATCAGATTTTTTGAGTAAGTTGCCTTGTCGGTCTGTGTTTAGGAGAGCTAGTAATGAAGATGTGGCCTTTTATCCCTGCTGATCTGTTCTTCAGAATGCTCTCCCCCGTGCACAGGCTGTACCCTGTACTTGCACATGGCTCTCATGTTGCCTAAGAAACCTTTACCATGCTGGTAGGCAGATTCTCAGGGCATTTAAATCTTCTTAAAGGGAATAACTTGCCATTCTCAGCAACATTTGCCAGGAAAATTGCTGGCACAAATACCAGTTGGGAAATTCCAACTTTATCCTTATTTTTTTTTTTTCTGGTTCTTAGGTAGTTCTCATTGCTGCAGCTTCTAACCATCTCTTAGTTTTTTTCATGGCCAGTCTTTTGACTGTTAGCACAGAAGGAAAACAGTATTGTCCTCATTTTAGAGCAGAAGTGGGAAGTTTTAGAGGTTAAATTCTGTGGACTCTACACCTTGTGATTGGTGAATGCTCAGAGCCAGCAAGTAGTAAGAATGAGGCAAAGATGGGGTTAGTCTTGGATAATTCTGGGACTGAATAGCTTGCCAGTGATTACAGAGAGAGTCTCTGGTAAGGCATGGGCTGAATATATGTCTCTGACAAATGTCCTCTGTGCTGAATTATCCTCCTTCCCATCAAAATATTCCAGTGTTTACTGAACTGACATCAGAGGTTTTACACCAGTAAAGCTTTCCTGTTCCAAAACCAAACATCGGGTAAAACTTTGTTTCTGATGAGTAAGACACTGAACAACGTCAGTGGCCCTGAGAATTCATAGCTCACTGTGCAAAATAACCAGAATCTGCAGCCATGTATGAAAATATTGGATTGTGTTCAGAGGCTTGCACAAGTCCAGAAGCAGAGTTCCCAGCCAGGCTCGTCTCTGGCACTTGGCCACCTCATCACACAGGGCCCTCTGTGAAGCCTGCTACGTTCTGCTTATCAAAACAGGAAGGAAAAGATGTGATGCCAAAGAGGATGCAGGTCTCCAGAAAGGATGAAAAATGAGATGCTGGCAGGAAGGGGGAGTGGTGAGTGCTGAGGCTCATTTGTCCAGGCTGATACTGCTCTCGCTGTCCCCATGCCAGATTAGAAGCACCCTTACCTTTTCCTCTAGGGGCTTGGAAACATTCTGCAGTGGTCATCTTGTCCAACCCTCCCAGTGCCTTCTCAGAATGACGTTAATTCTCTGTACAAGCTTATTTACATTTCAACACAAAAAGCAGAAATTCAGTTGTCACGCGGTTTTTTTCTAAAAACGTCTGGGGACAGACATCAAATCAAACCCATCCGTCTTCTTCTTGGGAGGGGGGAAACTCTTGAAGTCAAGTGAGTGATAAGAGCTTTAGATATGGTGGGAGAGGCAGTGTCTGTGTCTGGTCCTGGCTATGTGATTTCCCTGGTGCAGTGATGTGAGTGTCAGTAGAGCAGCAGCTTCACAAATGGGACTGGAGCCCCTTGGGAGTGAAAACACTGATTTTTTGCTGCTTGTGCAACATCCTGAATGAGGCAAAGCTGAATAGATGCTGTGCTGGGGTGCCATGTCCGTGGCCTGTATGTAGAAATGTCACTGTCACCCCTGCCAGCTGCCAAAAGCTGAGCTCAGAATCAATTGACAATAGGAGGAGCTTGGTGCTTTGTGAAAGGAAATGCTGTGGTTTAAGATGTTTGCATTTCATTATTTCATTAGGAATGTAAACAGTTAGCACATGGGTATTTGGCAATCTAATGTTTAGGATAGATTTGATTAGACAACACTGTACTGGGCTGCCATGTGAATTCATGTTGCCTGAGTCATAATTATTGTTTGGGTTTACAGTGGTTAGACTGTAGTGTCTTTTGAATTTACAGACCAGTGCTTTATCAGAAATAAATTTCAAAGGAAAATCGTTGCACACAAAAATAGCTATTTTATCAGGTTATATGAGATCTCATTTTAATTTTGTTTTTGAAGAAATACTGATTAATTAACCACCTGAGAAGATGTCACACTTTTAAATGCCAGGTAAACCCCCTCTTTCTATAGCATAGCAGGGTAATATTTATTTCACAGGCCTAAACAGTCCCCAGCAGATTTCTTCTGATTATTTTTAACTCTTTAGGCTCATGTATGCTGTTTTACACTAACAGTGGCTTCTGAAAAATGTAAACATCCACTTTGTTGCATTTTCCTTTGAAAGTTGCCTCTTGATTTCAAGTCTGTTGAAACAAAGGGGTGAGTTTTCCTATTGTTCCCAGCCAAAGAGATACCACACTTGTTGCCAATAGAGAAGTCTCTTTGAACAATTCCAATATTCTTAGCCTTGCACTAAAAAGGCAGAGCCTTCTGCTGCTGCTTGTTTCCTCAGGGTTGGAGCTAATAATAGCACATACCCAGGGGCCTTCCTGCATTTTGCAGAAACGTGCTATTAACAGCTCATCTTGTATGATGTGTGCATCATGTGTGCTGCATAATCACCAGTTTCATTGATCCTAAATACTGAGAATGCATAAAATCAGGAGAACACCTTAGGATGTAGGATGGAAAAATGCTGCTGTAACAGTATGTGTCAGTTAATTGCAAGGATGCACAAATGATGCAAAAGAGAACTCTTTTTTTTGTCATTGAAGAGAAAAACAAAAACTCTCCAACAACGATTTTTAGTGCTAGAGAATTAAGGCATTGCTTTGTTCTGGCCAGAATGTGCAATAGAAATCAGTTCATCCACACATTGCCCTGTTTGTGCAGGGAAAATCACTCCATCACACAAGTCTTTGTGAGATTTTTACGTTCAGTCAAAACCCAGAGAAATTCACAGGTTCAATGTTCACTGGTCCCCCCACGGTCTTTGTTTTCCTACTGGTCATGGATCTATTCACCTTTAATGTGAATTAGTTTCCCAGCCTTCCTTCTCTTATCTGTCTCTTCCTAGACCATGCTAGGGGTGATGTTTGGAGTTGACATTGATTAATGGTTGTTATCTTCTGTGTATCTTCTGTGCTGAGATGTTAAGCTCATCAGGCCATGAGTGGTGGAACAGTCCTTGGGAAAGAAACTTCAATTCTTTTCCCCCTGGACAAAGGGAAACAAGTCCCCCTGACTGAAGTGATATTAAAAAATGTTAAACTTGATGTAATTTCCAACACTGGGAGCTATGGCTGGGAAAGAAAAAAGCCCTTAGGGTGTGGGTAATGGTAATAGATTCTTATATAAGGTTTATTTTTGGAGTTGGCCAATTGTAAGCAGAGAGTAACACTTCTTATGAATTGATTGGAATGATGCTGCTCAGAAAAGGAGTGTGGATTCCTGAGGTGGAGGAAAATTTCCAATATAACAATTTAGAGAAATGATGCCTGCAATTCTTTGGAAATGCTGCTGTACTGAGTTGCCTGCCCTTAGTGGGACTCGGGCTCATAGCTTCAGGACAGCTGTGGAGACTGCTCTGACTTTGACTCCAAGGCTGTTTTTCCTTCGTGTGCCAGGGATTTTGTTTGCTGTGATGGGCAGGGGTGGTGGTAGAGATCCCCTGCCTCACTGCAAACCTTTCATTAGGTTCCCTGCCAGCAGGAGAGAGGGAACCCTGCTAGGGTTTGTTTGCAGGCTGTCCTGGTGTGTTGTGACAAGCATTGGCTACAAAGAAGTGTTCAAGGGAGCAAAGTGCAAGAGGCTTGCAAAGTTCATGGTTGGTTTCTCATCAACAAAAGGTTTCCCCGAAGTCTGGCTAGCAAATTCTGCATTTCTCAGGATACAACCTTAGTGCTAATCTCGCCCACCTTAAAATGAGTGTTTGCCCTCGTACCCAGAATTAGGTTGGTGTTCTACACGAGCTGAAGGCTTGCAAGGCAATTCTTTTTTTAATTGACTTGTTGTGTTCAGGTGGAGTCCAAAACCTGAGGTGAAAGGCAGCCACCCACTCCCTTCTTGCTTCATTGCTTTTCATCCTCCACCTTATCGTAATGCTGGCTTAGTGTCCCTTCTGAAATAAAACTCTTGCACATGGAATTCTTCAATTATTTTTTTTTTTAAGAAGGTAAATGCTACGAAGAGTTAAATAATTTAGTTCTTGTAAGTTAAAAGGCTAGCCAAACTGGAAGGTTTTGTAGTGCTGCAGAGCAGGAATTACTCTTCCTCTGAAAACCTTTATACGTNTGCACATGGAATTCTTCAATTATTTTTTTTTTTAAGAAGGTAAATAATACACAGAGGCTGTAGATTTAATCCATTTAAATTAAAAGGCTAGCCAAACTGGAAGGTTTTGTAGTGCTGCAGAGCAGGAATTACTCTTCCTCTGAAAACCTTTATACGTGGCCCCAACCCTTACTTGTTCCTTTGCAAGAGGAAGTCCAAATAGGATGCGATTTTACAAAAAAAAAGAAAAAAGTTTGCAATCTCTGGTGACTAAACTTGCCCTGCCTTCTTTTCCACGCCTCTTCCACTCACTTGATGTCATACTATTTTTGTCCCCTTCCAGCTCATTGACACAATTGCCTCAGAAATCGGAGAATTGAAACAGGAGATGGTACACACAGATCTCACAGTGGAAGATGAAGCTGCTGATTGGAGAAGGTGATTCAAATGTTTCTGTTTGCATGGTTCTGGAGGGTCTGCCACGACAGGAATGTTTTCACTTTGCTTTCTTTTTGGGGTGGCTTTTGTCTCCTAGCACTTTTCTCCTTGGCAGCATAGAGGTGTAGATGAGCTTGCTCTCCATCAATAGCGTGATTTATTTAAGCTCTCAGAAGTAAAATATTGACTGGTATGAGCTGATGCATATGTGGCTTTTGTGTTCAAGTTAATTTATATATGAGTAACTTGCACATTAAAAAAAAAAAAATTGTGCCTTTAACTGGGCAGAATGGGAACCTCCTCAGCGTTTTGGTTTTTCATGAACAGCAACATCTGCTAAACTGACATCTGGAGAATAATAAGTATTTGAGTTGTTGTGTTAACAAGAGAACACAGTTTAGTACTTACCTGAAATATTTGAGAGGAAAGCAGCCAGTGTAAGTGTTGTGTTTGATGTGACTGCATGGTCGTGGCCAGCCCGGGAGCCTGGTGGGTTTTGTTCTTCTAGCAGTGAGTTAACGAGGTGGAAAATTGTTTTTAGAATTGCATCCAAGATTTTTAGCTCTTTTTCTTCCTATGAGTTCTATTGAAATCTGCTAGAACTTACTACAAAGCATATGTAGATCATTTTTTTGTTTCCCAAGTGGTAAAGAATGCAAGACAGTTGAATTAATTTGATTCCTTGGCTATGGCCCTGGTTGAACATTATTCAATTTTTAAAGCTTCTGAGAGCACAGCCCTTTCAGAGGGGTAGAAAGGATAGATACTGTCTTCATTTTGTGAATTCAGCTAATTAACTGCAGAGATCATCAGCTACTTTTCAGTTAAGAAAAGGCTTCCTGTATCTTTGAATACATCATATGCATGAAAGGCTAAGGTCTACCGATTCTAAAATCCTGGTGGAAGCACTTAGCTGCAAACAGTCAACGAAATCTCCCCATTTTACAGATCTTGAGTTTTCTTTTTTATTGTTTTTTTTAATGGACTCTTAATCTTAATTTGTTAATTTTTGACTGCAAAATATATTGTGGTTTAAGGATATGTAAGTAAACGTAACATTAAAAAGTGAATAATGCAATTGCCATTAAAAATAATAATAATAATAATAGCCATCAAAAGAGATGATAATGTGAAATATGAAGTCTGAATAAATGAGCTCAAGTGAAACTTACTGTGACTACAAAATTCTGAACTGCATGCTTCTATGTAAGGAAGAAGTTGTATCAAAATTGGTATAAAGGATGCAATTTAGTTGTGCACTGACCTTTTTTTTTTTAATATGGAGCTAAAGAACAAGATTATAGTGATTTCAACACAGGTTTTCCATTGTTCTTGTTTAAACTAGACACTTCACAACGCTGTGTTTACTGTCATAATTTTATTTCTTTGTAGTTAATTTAAAACTTGGCAGTTAAGGTAGTTTGCTCTTCTTACTGTGTGTTCTGCTGTGCAGGAGTTGGTGTCTTGATATGACCTTTGGATTTACATCTAGGGCAGTTGGAGCTCAATGGAATGTCCATTTTCCTCACTCTTTTTCCACCTCAGCAGGTATCCAGAGGCACCCAGAGCAGTTCTGGAAAAGCAACAGTTGCAGAGCTCTCAGCTGAGTTCAGAAAAATAAGGACATGAAATTGCATGTCTGCAACCTTAGTATTGTGGTGTGGGATTTTTTTTGTGGTTATGTGGTACCTATATACTCCCTTTATTTTGGGCTCATCTTTCCTTTTTTATATATATGGCCCAAGTAATGATTCATGGGCTTGTAAATATGTAAAAGGCAAAAAAAAAAAAAAAAAAAAAAACCTTGCAAAAATGTGTTTTAATGGGGAGTGTTTGAGTATCCCACTTCTTGGATGCGTGGCCTTTTTCCCAGTGCAGACGTTTATCTCAGTAATGCAAATGAGCAGAGTTGTGGAGTTAGTGGGACAGATTTCTGTCCTGCCTTTCCAGAGACTTTTCAAAGAGTAAGGAGAGAGCTTCTGCATGCAGTGACAGCCCAGGAGCCTGTGGGACACGACTGGTGGCACCTGTGTGTGGATGCCCAGGAGGGTTCCTGCTGTCCCTCTGGAGGTTAGGCTGTACAGCTCCAGGTTTCCTGGCCACTTGGTGCCTGTGGAATGGTTCAGGGGTGCTTTGCTGCTTTTCCCTCGCTGCTGTGTTCCTGTGGAAGGAGCAGGGGGCAGAGCTTTGCTCCCTTGCCTTGTGCCCTGCACTGCACTGCCCTCACAAGAGCAGCAGCTCCTCACCTCAGCAGAGCCATCCTGTGTCCTGCACCACTCCTGTCATTGCTGCCAGCTGGGCAGGCAGCCAGAAACCTTGTGCCCAGCTGCCTTGTCCTGGTCCTGCAGCTGCAATAGGAGGCAGGAGGAAGCTCCCAGTGGCTCTCTGCCCCTCCCAGCTCAGTATGACTGTATAGACTGGGCTGGGGTCACTCTGTTAGATTTACAGAAATCCAGGCATTTTGCAGTGGAGAGTCAGGCTGGGTTAACTGAGAGGTGGTTAGCTCTGATGGGACTGCAGCAAGGTTCACATCATGAGCAAGGATCCTCCTGCTTACAAGCTTCAGCCTGTTCCATGTCTTCTTCACTGTGGGCTAAGTCTAATCAGGATGCAGCACAGCATTGCTTATCTTGGCAGTTATCTCTCTGTACTTCCCATGTGTTGATGGGTGTTCACAAATCTAAGGAAACTCGCATGAATCATGTGTTTTCTTTAGTTCATTGTGAGTAGTGTTGAAATCTACCTCTCCCACTGAAGAGGAACCATGTAGCAGCCCTGAATTAAAGCAGACCATCCATTAAGGCTGATTTGTGTTTCGATTTTGAGTTTAATGTGACCTGGTCAGATTGTCTTTTATCAGGAATTTTTTTTTTTCCAAAATCTCAAACAAATAACCCAAACAAAAAACAAGCAAGCAACCAACTAAACATCCTCCAACCCCAAAGTAAAACCAGGAGAGGAATTTAGTTGTTGCATAATATACAGCATATTTTGCTAGAATTTAGGTTACAGCAATTTCTTTTTCTTGTTCAGTACATTTGAGTTAATCTGTTGCTCATGAACTCAAATGATTATTCTTTCCATGCACTTGTTTCCAAAGCAGTTACACACACATCTCAGTCCCAGGTAATTTTAGTCTAACTCTTTAACACATAACAAGTTTTGAGAACTCCCGTGTGTCAGGGTTTGACTGTACATGTCTAATGCCCAGATCATTAATTAATATTATTTTAAGAACAAAAAACAAACTGGGGTTATGATGCTCAGTACCAATGCAAATAGGCTATCAAAACAGACCAGTGGGATTTTTTTACTGCATTTGCTCCCATTTCTTGGGAAGTGGCTTCTTGTAGGTTTTGTGTGGTTTGCCAGGTGTGATTTTTTTCCAAGGTGTGCTTCTTCCAGAGTTCACTAGGTTAGATCTTTCTCTCTGCCTCCTTCTTTATTATTTAGGGATAGGAAATCATTTTTAGAAGCATTTTCCATTCCTGTTTATCTCACCACACATTCCAGTAACATTCTAATGCTGATTTAGCCGAGTTGCATCCGTGTTGTTTGAACCATTAGTGCTTAGGAGTGGCAGGAATTGCGGTCATGATGAGATATTATTCATAATCTTTGGCTTATTTCTTGAGGGGGGCAGAAGCAGCTGCAGCAAGGAGGTGCCCCGTGTATGTAGGTCAGAGAGTTTCCTCCTTGGCTCTCTAGCATGTGGGAGGGATTGTGCACCTGTGAGAACCTGGAGCTTCCAAAAACCAGGCAGCTCCTCACTGAAAGGAGTCTGGCGCTTTCATTGTAGCTCGTACCAGTTGCACACCTTGTTTTGAGTTGGAGGTAACTGTCCTTTAGTAGGCAAAAAAACTTTCTCCCTCTTGGACATATTCCCCCTTGCAGCACATTTAGTTTTCACCTCCTGACCAAGGGCAGGGGAAATGATTTCTATCTGTCTAAGCTCGCAGCCAGCCTTGGTGTATAAGTTGCAGTTTGCCACAGCTCCCTTCGGTTTGTAATGCAGCTAACTGGCACTGAGGATGAGTGGGAAATTTCAGAGCAGTATTTACTAGAGGTTCAGCCCAGGAAAATACTTTCGTGGTTCAGGATTTGACTTTTGGAGATTGTTCCATTGCGACACTCAGCTCTGCTGTTGAGTGGTGTAAAAGGGAACCCAGTATTCCTACTGAGGCAGTTTCAGACCCAGTCATGACTGATGTAAAAAGTACTTCCTTCCTGCACCCAATGTGTTCCTGTGTATTTTGTGCCCCTTGAAGTCGTACTGGCAGTTAGTAGAAGCTTCTGATGCTTGTGGGCAGGGGGGAGAATCCTCTGCGTTTGAGATGCCTTGGAAATCTGAAAAGCATCACATCATAAATAAGAGGAAAAAAGAAAGAGGCAAACGCTGGTAGTGGTAAATGATCCAGGTAATGAAAAATCAAATTATTTTGCTTTTCTTTATCTGATCATACATTGAGAGTTCTCTTCCCTATTCACTTTCCTTGCTTACCCTCTCCAGAGATGCTGCAAGCTGCTGAACAAAGCTAGAAGAAAGCAGTTTTTCTGTTGTTTGGCTGGTGGGTTTTAATTTGGTTCAGCTTGCTTTCTTTGCCGTGGGTGTTTTTGCAAGGGACAGAGAGGCTTTTGGTTTGTTTTTGAAGTATTCAGTGCTCCTGTGCTCGTGAACTCTGTACCACTTGCTGAGGGTGCAGTGGCTGGCATAATGAGGATGGTAAATGCTGCATTTAGGGCAGAATGCAGAGGAGCTGCACAGCGTGCAGTGGGGACGTGGAGCCCTGTTGCCCTCTGCTGCCCGGGGCCTCTCCTGCCACAGAAAAAGTCTGTAAGGGGAACAGCAGAACATATCCTCTGCCTGACTCCTCAGGGAGTTCAGTCAAATTTACAGGGTGCTTTTTGCCTGCTCCTAAATTTTGTCATTGGGAACGTGTCACCAGAGTAACTGCTCCAAAGTGATTTCTAGCATGGGAAGAATCACAGGATGTATTTCTAGCTCAACAATGAGGAATTAGAGCCAGCAAGACACATGCACTTGTACTGGGTGTTCTGTGTTATGTGGAGGATGGTGAAGCTTTGCATAACAAAAGGAGTTCTCAAAGTATTCTGTTTATTTGCATTTTTATTAACAAGACTCTGCAGCCTCCAAGAACTGTACTTCATTACTGAATGTAGCATGTCTAATTTTTTTCTTTTCTTCTAAATTTTCCACAGTCTAATAAAGGATATGGATAATGTCTCTCCTGAGAAAAACGATGTAAAAAGCTGTCCCCGGGACTCTGGATATGACAGCCTATCCAACAAGCTGAGCATATTGGACAAGCTCCTCCATACTCACCCTGTGTGGCTGCAGCTTGGTCTGAATGATGCTGAAGCCATGGAAATTTTGCAGACACAGCCTCCTGGGGTAAGAAAAATCTCAATTTCTTTGAGGACACGCTTTTCCCAATTGTGTATTGCCATTTTATACACAGCTTTTGGACCCAATACACTAATGACCAAGTAAAATTATGGTACGTTTCAGAGCAGTCATCATGAGGCTGTTCTCATTGCTTTTTGTATATGATCTGTATTTATTCTGCCATCTGGGATGAAGCTAAAACCACGTCCTTCTGCTTTCTCCACAACAGATATTTCTGGTTAGGAAATCTGCAAGGCTGCAGAAGAAAGTAATCTCTCTACGTCTGTCCAGTGACTCTGGGTCCTGCCTGAAAGAATTTGCCATAAAAGAAAGTACATACAGTAAGTTGTGAGTTATGCCGTTTTAGGTACATTTTCCCTGTAGGATGCAGGAGCATTTGCACTGCTGAAACCCACAACAGAGGGTACCCAAAGTCATGCAAATAATGCCTTGGGCTGCCTGTGCTGCTCTCTGGGTGTGGGGAAGGCACGAGGAGGGCAGATGTGCAGGAAGACTTTGGGCTGCTGCAGCTGGAATGTTTCAGTCGTGTACCTTTGCCGAATCCAGGATTCATTGATTTCTATGGGGAGTTGTCCTCTTAGAAACTTACATGTCTTTTGTAGAAACACTTTCTGTAATCCTGTCTGCTTTCAATGAAATGTCCTTGCATTGCCTTGGACTCAAGGGACTGTTCCTGGATGCAACTTGGTCATGAGCTCTCTCTCTCTCTCTGCAGTTTAGGTATGGGATGGGTTGTTGGGTTTGTTTTTGTTGGTGGGTTTTGTTGCTAGGTTTTGGGGTTTTTTGTCTAATAGCTAAATGGATTTTAACCATTTAGAACTGTTTCTGTTGCGAGATCCATCATTTCTCTTTTTAATTCAAATTATATTTGTTCTTTCTCTTTTTAGTAGAAATGAGCAAATGTTAGCGCTCCAAATTGTTTTGAACCAATAATGCCCTCATATCTTTAGAAGGGCGGGTGTGAAAAATAAGTTTGAGATTTAGGAATGAACAAAGGAAGCTGTAGCTGGTGAGTGTTGGTGGTGCTGAAACTGCAAGTGGAGCAAATATTTCATTTGAACAAGAAAGAGAAAACTGGAGAAAATTAGCAGCAATTTCAGTTAAACATCCCTGAAACAGACAGTCTATAGTTAACTTCTATTTCTGTTTGTAAACTGACAGAATTTTAACTGAGTTTTTCCTTTCTTATCTCTCCCTCCCCTGCACCCAGGATCAAAAAGTTAATTCTGTGTGTCTGGTTTTAGTTCCAGTTACAAGCAAGGCAAGGCAAAGAGAAGAGAAAATTGTCAGTAATGGCTGATCTTAGAGTGGTCTAAGGGTGTGTTTATAGGCTTGTTACACTAATAAATTCCCATCTAGAAAATAATTATATACTGTCTTTTATGAGCAAAATTCTTCCACAAGGGGGAAGTATTTACTGATTTGTCACAGCTGAGATTTTAGACCAGAGGCAAAAGGTCTGGATGGTTTCACTCCAGGAGCTGCTTCTGTTTGATCTGTGTAGGCATTGGGTGAGATTTGCTACTGGCATCAGAGAGAGCCTGAGCTAATTGTCATTATTAATGAGAACAAGTATTTGTATCCATAAAAAACAACGGTATATCAAATGGGAAAAAAGGAAAGGCACTGCTCGTGGCTTCCTCTCCCCTCATGCAAGGCAATGACATGCAACAGAATTGTGAGAGTTTTTTAAGGGTTTTCAGGTTAAAAGATTTTCTTGGAGTGAATGAAAATGTATCTCCCTTTAGGTTCTACACACCTAGGGCAAAGATAAGTGAGTAGAATAGAATCCAAGAGGAGGAAATAAAAGATTTTAAATCAGGTGTGTTAGTTAGTTAGTTAGCCTCAGTTACTGATTTATTGTCTATTAGCAAAACATTGTGCAGGCCTCAGCACACTTAATCTGTTTTACAGGAATTAGACCATATGCTGGGAGTACAAAAGCAAACCAGCCACCAAAAGATTATTAGTATATTCTTGAAAATGCCCTCAGCAGGGATATCTACTCCTCTATAGAGTTGTTTTCTCTTAACCCAACAGTATCTAGTTTGATGGTGAGAACTTATTAACTGCATGCTAAAATCTGAGATGTGTTTGATTAAACTGTTTTAAGAAACAGTGGATTAATGTGTGGTTCTTTCTCCTAACTTTCTTCACAGCGTTTTCCTTGGAGGGATCTGGAATAAGTTTTGCTGATTTATTCAGACTCATTGCTTTCTACTGTATTAGCAGGTAAGATGCTGCTGTGTTCCAAGTCATACCTGCTAGAGAAAAAGAGTTTTGAGGACTTGGTTCAGCATGATATTTATGTTGCCAATCTGCAAATATTCCTGGGTAGCCTTAGAAGGTAATGGTGGAAATCAGAGGTGAGTCTTGGAAGCAAGTGTCTGTGTCTTACTTCATACTGATTTTGGGGGAAGCTGCTGTGATTTTACTCACCCAGCTTTGAGGGGGGTGCCAAGCTGAACTTTACTTGTGGTGGTATTTTGTGATGCTTTCATAAGTGATCCGTAGCTCATTTAAAAAACAATCACAAACCAGCTTGCAAAGTCCATTTCATGGAATTGCTGATGAAATAATTGGAGCATGATGGATAGATGTCAGATATGTAAAATGTGACAGCTGGGAGATGTCGGTTGAAATGGTCAACTCTAAAAATGGCCTTGTCAGCTTTGCAGTTTATGGTTGCCCAACTTGTTTTCCAGGTATTATGCAGGAAAAAAAATGTAGCTGGTGTTTTTATCTTTGGTTTTGAATTTTACTTAAGTTCACTGGTGAAAATTTGCCACAGCCTCTGTGTAGCCAAGCTGTACATGCATGTAATAAAAGCAGCATTGATACCACATGGGTAATTGGTCAGCACTCAGGTGAGAAATTAGCTGAAAATCCATGTAAAAGTAGTTTAATGAGGAGATATTTCTTATTTTGGCACCCTTTCAGTCCTGCCCACTTACCAGGCTCTGGTAATTTCTAAGTACCTTCGGGATCATGCAGCAAACAGATATTTCTTGGCATTAGTGTATCCATTTTCTTTCACCAAAGGTTCAGAGTTGCTTTCTATAGACTAAAGGAGGCAGATAGGTAGCTATTGTGAAAAAGAGATAGTACCATTTGGTACATCACAGGAAATCCAAGAGGATTTTCTAAAGCCACAGAGAATTTCTTGCAGGAGGTAACCAACCAGTTTTTATGAAGGTTTGAATTGAGACCATGATGATGATCTGGACCCTGGGTTTTTCTGTGGTACCATGTAAAATGCCTTTCAAATGCTTTTTGGCTAGTGTATCAGTCTTGTGCATATGGTTGGCTTGAGTGTGAGTGGAATCCTGTTTTTTCAAGAAGCTAACATACAACATAGAAAGTATTTATGTCATAAAGACCCACTGTCTGTCTGTGCTGTAGCAGATGATTGGCTTGTTTGCAGCCTTAAAATGAAAATTCATGCTGACACCAGTTGTGTAGGATTCTCATTTAGTCTTCATTCTATGAGTACCTCTAGGTGTTGCAGTTTAGCATCATTTAGTTAGAATAAAATTTTTATTCTGAAGACTGGAATAGCAGTTAGTTAGTGTATGCAGAAAGTTAAGAAGCTTTTTTGAAGTGTTAAGGGCAGGTAACAAGTTTGCATCTCACTGATTTGCTTGTCGAAGACCAGGTGTAAAAGCTTCTGTTGGAAAGGCAGTGGACACGATCCTTGGGAAGGTCCTGGGCACTTGACTGTCATTGGCCCTTCACAGCACTCTGCAGTGTAAAGGAGCCCTGGGGTTGGTAATGTAATGTTTAATTCTGCTCTGTGTTTAAGGATCTTGCTACTTGCCACAGCTCAAAAAGAAAGTAATCAGAGATAGACCACTGCCAGTGTTTTTTTTAAAAAAAAGTTTCTAAAACTGTGGATGTCACTGAAAAGCATAATGGTTTTCTCTTTGGAAACAGGGATGTCCTTCCATTCACACTGAAGTTGCCTCATGCAATTGCTGCAGCAAAGACAGAAGCCCAACTTGAAGAGATTGCTCAGCTTGGACTGAGTAAGTAATTCTCTATATAGATGTCCCTCCAGCACTTCTGTAACATTGAAAAAATTGGCTATATCTGTAAATACTTCGTACTGGTTAGTGATGATACAGATTTTGTTTAGAAAAGCAGTTTCTCGTATTTGGGAAGGCCAGACCTTCTTCTGGCCTAGGAGTGGTGCTCTTCCTTCCTTCTGTGCCTTCTGTGATATTTTTCATTAATTTCCTTCTTCCTTCTTCTTTCCCCTCTCCGGGCAGCCCTCGGGCAAAGCAAATCCTTCACTCCCCACACAGAGGTTGATGTGGCTTCTGCTCCAAGACCTAATGCTGTCTGCATGCTCACATAGCAGGCCCTGGCTTCATCATTTATTGTGAGGAGAGTGTAGGAACTGAGGTCCCCTGATAACAAAACTTCTGCTCAGGTTGACATGCAGGCTTAAAATGGTCAATTTTGAGGCCAGTGACTCAGTGAAGTGGCATATTTAGAAAATGAGGAGTGTGTATATAGGATGTGTAGAATGTATCCATGGGCAGGGGTTAGGTGAAATTTTAAAATACCAAAAGACAACACAAGGCCATGTCCCTGCAGTGCTTGGCTGCTACAGCTAAACACAGGCTCAAGGTAAAGCCTACCTTGAGCTCAGAGGAGACAGATGCAAAGCCTGGTGGGATTTGAAATTTGGGCACCACCCAGATGAATCATTGAGCAACTGCACATTGAGCAAAGTGCTGAGCGCCTCATTTCCTTCTCCAGGAAGGAAAGGTTGACTGTCAGCAGTCTTAGTTGCAGTAGATTTTTTTTTTTTTTAATCATCTTTGATTTTGAAAAGGATCCTCTGTAAATCAGTGTTAGCATGAGGATCTGTTGAACTGTCTGCTGGGAATTTTCAGTAAAGCCATACCCGGGGATGTATTGCAGTGCTCTGCACTTTGTTTTGCTGCAGTAGCAATGCAATTAAAGGGTTTGTGTTGGAGAGGAGAGAAATTATTTCTGCACTGCTTGTCTGCAAGTTGAGGTAATCAGGTGAAACTACGGATTATCACGGAAATAGAGGCAAATACAGTACTATTGAGGTCAATGTTTAGATGGCAAAAAGAAAGTAAAAGGTCTGACTGGGATACATGCTCTCCAGGCTAACTACACTTGTCACCAGTACCCCAGAGCACTGTGGCCTGCTTGCTGCAGAATTAGTCTTAGTCTTGAACAGTCTGTGCATTTTGTGTAGTGGTTTTCCTTTAGCTAGTCCATTTGAAGCTGAGGAGAAGATTGATGGATCCGTGTCTGTGTGGTTGCTGCGTTTGGCATCAATTACCTGATACACACCAGATTAAGATCACAGTTTCCATGAGCTAAAAGCAGGCAGCAAAGTTGAAATTTTGGTGGGAGTTTTAGGTGCCCACATGAAGAAGAGCACACCAGAAAGTCAGCCTTTCAGTGCTGTGGACTCAAGAGAGGCCTAAAAACTCCCAAGAGCCCTTCCTGTTAACTGTGAGTTTTATTGGAGGAACATGTAGTCACAAAACCCCGTGGTGTGTGAACACAGGGCTGGATCCCCTGTCAGAGCTCTCTTGTGCACTGGGCTCAGAGGGAGAGCTGCACAGTGCAAGACAAGAGCCCAGCAAGCCACATTAGGAGGAACTTCTGGTGGAGATTTCAAGGCTGTTGCCAACCTGCAGGGTTTCATGTGCTGGACATATGATTCTCTCTCAGTCTCCCTCATGTTTCACCTGCAGCAGTGCTTACATCAGGTGTGTTTGCAGCAGCCATGTGCCAGGCACAGGCAGTGAGAGATCTGCAGGCAGGATGTGAAGTCACGAAGCTGGGAACACCAGCAGCATGGCATGACTGGGTGGAGGAACATACCTCTGTGTCTGTTGACATTCTCTGTCACTGTGGGCTATTTCCTGTCCTCTGCCCCGCGGGCAGGACATGGCTCTTGGGTACGGACCTGTTGTGGATGCTTGGCATTCGTGCACTTGGGCCCAGGTGTCATTGCTCAGTTGCCTCTTGTGCTCAAGTGAGCCATCTTGACACACACTATGGGAAAAGGACCGTGTCAAGACGGGGGAATTTTAGCTAAATCTTCTTGTGTTCTGCCCTTATTTCAGCATGATTGCTCCTTCAAGGGCACATCTGGTTTCAGTCTTCCTACCTTCAGGAACCGAGGCTCTGTAGCAGTGACTCACTTGCACAAACATGCTGACGCTTTGTTGGCATAAGTGCAGAGGCTGCAACTTATGCAGTGTAGGTTTTCTGTGCTGCTGCTGTGGGACTGCACACTGGGTCTCTTCATGCATGGCTGCGTGGCTGTGTTCTCAGGTAAACCCCCCTGGCAAAGGCAGGGCAGCAGGCCAGAGCCCTTACTGGACACTGGAACGCTTGGTCTGCATAGCTAAAGGTGATGTGGGCATCCACCACCCCGAAACGTGAGCTGCCTTTTCATGCATGTTCACTACTAAAAGAAACCCAACCAAGATACTTGTAGAGTTTCCCTAAGTGGCCTTTAGCTGGTGTAAATCAGCCTAACTATTGTTGTTAGTGTAGTGAGTTTATTAATGCCAGCCGAGGATCTTGCTTTATTTCTCCTGAGTGAGATGCTAGCGGGCAGTTTGTGTTCATTTCAGTCTCCAGCCAGTAAAAAGTATTCTGTTACAGTCTCCATTCCTTTCTTAGATTCTTGGTTTAATTTTAAGCTTAGTGGGCTGATTGGAAGCTATGCATTGGTCATGGTACTTATGAATGAGTAAGAGCAGCCCCAGGAATGTATCATGCACTTATGTCTGCTGGTGCTTTAAGAGGTTCACTTGGATTTGTTTTCCCCTTTGAATTAATAAGACCTTGCCTAAATTTCTTGATACTTTACTACTTAAACTGGTGATGTTGAGCTGAATGTTCTGAAAGCCCTCTGCATGCTGTTTTGCATTCTTACGTTAATGCAATGATGATTTTCAGACTTTTGGAGCTCCCTGGCTAACAGCAAACCCCCGGATCCTTCACCTCCTTGTAGGCCTGTGCCTTTGGACAGTGCTCGCAAAGACTCACGCCAGCTCTGCCTTATAAATGGAGTGCATTCTATACGAACCAGAACGCCTTCAGAGCTGGAGTGCAGCCAGACCAACGGAGCGCTGTGTTTCATTAATCCCCTCTTCTTGAAAGTGCACAGCCAGGATGTCGGTGGAAGTCTGAAAAGGCAGAGCCCAAGAGCTCCAGACGTGAATGGCACGGCGAGGCCTCGCTCCCCCCCTCCCCGGCCGCCTCCTCCCGCTATTAATAGCGCCCTCACGAGCCCACAGATTTGCAGGACTATAAAGCAGGCGAGCATGCCAGAAACGGCCAACCATCCGAAGGAGAGAGGCTCGGATTTGCTGCAGAGCAAGCCCACCCCGATTCCGCCTCCGCGGCTGAAGAAGCAGGCCGTGGTGTCGGAGGCGGACGGTGCCGCCAGGAGCGCGGCGGCGGCGGCAGCACGGCCTGGCTCCGCTCGCCAGCCCCAGGCGGCCTCCGCTCCGGGCCGGGCCCTGCCCGAGCCGGCTCCAGCAGAGCCCAGAAAGCCGGCTGCCCTCTGTGAGTCACACATCCCGTGGGATGCGGGCCGCCAGAGACTGAGCGACATGAGCATTTCCACCTCGTCGTCGGACTCGCTGGACTTGGATCGGAGCATGCCGCTCTTCGGCTACGAGGGGGACACCAACAGCAGCCTGGAGGACTTGGAGGGGGAGAGTGACCAGGAGAGCATGGCACCCCCTCTGAAGCCCAAGAAGAAAAGAAGCAGTTCGTTTGTTCTCCCCAAGATTGTGAAATCTCAGCTGCGGAAAGTCAGCGGAGTTTTCAGTTCCTTCATGACCCCTGAGAAGAGGATGATTAAGAAAATTGCCGAGATGTCCCGGGACAAACGCACCTATTTTGGATGCTTAGTACAGGACTATGTCAGTTTTCTCCAAGAAAACAAGGAGTGCCATGTTTCGAGCACCGATATGCTGCAAACAATTCGTCAGTTCATGACCCAAGTCAAGAACTATTTGTCCCAAAGCTCCGAACTTGATCCTCCAATCGAATCACTCATTCCCGAAGACCAAATAGGTAAGAAACACCGTCCTATGTTTTGGGGGCGGGAAGGTAAAAATGTGTAATCTGTGTTTATAGTGATAGTCTTTGTCCAGTTCAGAAAGGTGGGGCTAACGTGGCTGGTAGAGCTTGAGCCACCGAGTATTTGAGTCTTAAAACAACCTCCCCCTCCCCTCCCCAGCCCAAACAATCCTGTCGGCTTGGAATGATTGCACTACGAAGTAGTTCATAAGAAGTTATGCTTAAAATAGGTGCAATGTGGACTTTTTACCTGTGGTTATTTACTTCTTCTTGTACTGTTAAAAATAGAGAGTCCTTTATTTGCTGGCACTCGTGCATTTTTCTCTGAATTGGGCTGACGTAGTTCTCAATGTTTGGACTAAAACTGCCAAATCTAACCGTATGGACCGTAGCTGTAGAACTGGAATTTATTCAAAACCAGTGACATTTAAGAGCAGAGAGACATTTTATGACAACTTAGTTTTGAAATAAATCTGATTCCTCCAGACATTCTTAGTCACTTCTAGCAAAGCTGTACTATCCCTGGACTTGAAAGTAAATTAAAAGATACTCAAGCGTTTTAGAAAACAAACGTGTGCAAGAGAGAGAAGGGGCCTCTGCTCTCTAGTTTTCTGTGCTCCTCTGTTAGATGTGTTTGTGAGTGGTTATGGATGAGCTATATGTTAGAATGTATGTTCTAACAGGAGAGAGAGAGAGAGAGATTTGCACATCCAAAAACGTGAAATCGCTGTTTCTGCATAAATCTCCCTGCCTCTCCTGCAGAGTCTGGGCAGTATTTGTAAAAGAGTCTGTAAGCCACATTTAAGAGGTAAACACGCCTCTGCCAAGGCAGAATACTTTCCTTGTGAGCTCACTTCAGTCCTAATTTGCTTGTTTTTCTCCATACCCCAATGTCCCAAGAGTAGTTGGCTCAGTGCAAAATTGGCAGATACTTCTTTCTCTGGGACTAGAGGGTAATTTTATATTGACATTCTGTCTGTCCTTGACCAAGAGGAAGTATTCTCACGCAACCTCAACTTCATTTACACAAAGTCAGGCAGAAGAATCAAGGACTGCTAAAGCAAATACAAAAATGTGGAGAGTGTCCCCAGTATTGAGACTCAGAGAGAACATGTAATAATAAAGACTGCTGGGTGGGCATTACATGGAGGAAAAAGCACCAAATTAAGCAGCGGATTCAGGCACGTTTTTCCCTGCGTTTCTGTAGCGTGCTGGATATTTGACAAAGCAATACAGATCGAGTTTGGTTGTAATTTTGTGAAAGCCTAGTCTGTTATGTGCTTTTCATTTCACAAGGGTGTGGTTGAGTCTCCCAAGACCGGAAAAAAATGTTGTCTCCTATTAAATGTTTCAGACTTTAGAGTAGCATAAGCTATGAAATATCACAACTAAAACTGCCGTGATTTTTTTCAGTGAAGAGAATCTGGTTTTCATCATGTGACTAAACACAATAAATTTATAAAGTGGGCTGGTTTTAACAAAGAAAGAACTTGCTTTTGAATCATCCACTGCCTTTGGCTTGAGCCAGCAAACAACTGCAGTGGATCAGGAGCATCAGATGCTGCTGATCTAAGCAGATAACTATGTAGCAGCAAAATTTAGTCATCCCTATGGAGAGCTCTTTATGAAGTGTAGAGCCCTGCCTGTTGTCCCCAGTTTTCCTTGACTATTTCAATATGGAATTGCAGCCCAGATTTTAACTTCGTGAGCAGTCGTTATTCAGCTCATCTGTTCACACTTTCGTGGTGCAGGTTTTTTCCCTCCAGCGTGTCAGCTTGGTTCTGGATTTGTGCTTCTGGGATAATACTCCTCCTTTCTGAGTCACTCAGGCTCTTTTGTCTCCTGAACTTCAGTAGCTGCTGGAACAGCATCCCCAGGTTTAGTGAAGCCTTTGGTTTGGAACTTCCTCCCATGTCTCTGTCATGATCTTTTTGATCATGTAGCTTTTCTTCTAGAACTGCATCGTGGACTCTTGCAAGCAAAAGACCTCTGAGGGAGATCTTTTAAGCTTCACAGATAGGGGTCCCATCAAATTGTTAAACTTCTGCAAAATCAGTGGGGAAATGTTCTCCTTCGGGGTTTCTACTTAGTCCTGACAGACACCTCCTAACCTTAGCACGGTAGGCTCTTAACCCTCCCTGAAGCAATGGGACTCCCAGTGTTGGGACAGAACCAAGAGTAAGGCACGTAGCTCTCTTTATTGCTTAAGGGTGAATGCAATTTATTTTTTTTAAAAGACACCCCCGCCTCAATTTGTATCCACAGAATAAAGACCTGGACTGGTCTGAGGAGACCCTGATAGTCCAGAGCTGCTTGATGAGCAAATGTTTGGGAGTTCTTGTTTGTCTTTTCGTCTTTTCCTGGCTTTGGACAGAACAGAGTCAAGTTAAATGTTGTCACTTTGCCGAGTGGGATCTGACGTCTGAACAGCTTCAGTCTCAGTGCCCGAGTCTGGCCTGAATCAAGAATCAAGAAATTACTGATTTAAACCATTTGTCAGTAAGGTGCTAACTGATCATGTGGGAACATGCCTGAACAATACTGCCTATTACTTCTTTTGGTATTTTTAATATGTTAGGGATATTTAAATGCTGAATGTTAAAGAAGCTTGGAGAGGATGTGTGGGCCCGTTATAGGTGGCCCATGCCTTGTTGCAGGGCCTCCTTGTACACAGGAATTGCAGGCAGACAGAGCTGGACATAGCAATTAACTGGAGCCCAGGACTGACCCCCATGGTGCCTCTCTTCCAGTGTCTTGTCTTGTGTGACAGTCAGTCATGAATACTTGGGTTCTCAGTGCACTAGTCTGTGCACCTGTTGATGCACCCTGCTCGTGGTCATTATGGCAGGACAGCATTTCCCGTGTGTGGAAGAAGATGGAAGGTGCACAGAATTAGGCCTGTGGGTCTTAAAGGTTAAGCAGCAGCCCACCCCAAATCCCTCTGCTTTACTAATCCAGTTATCCTCCTAAAGGAACTGGAATGGTATGTCACTGTTTCTGCTTGAACAACTCATGCCTGCTGGTTTTTTTTTCCACTGTGTTGCTTTTTAGGTGCTTGTACGTTTGTTCTGGTGTCCCGTCCTCCGTTGTAGCATCGTTTCATGTTGGGTTTAGTGTTACAAACACGTCCCTCAGTGCACCTCCTTTCCCCACAGGAGTGGCAGGACAGGGAAAGTAGCAAGCAGTGGTAAAAGCACTGAGCAGAGGCAGGGCACCAGGTTCTTTTTCTGACCATCCTTTGGATTTCCTTTTTCCCTCCTTATTTCCCTTTCCTGCTACTTCAAGAGAAGACGAGTGCTTACCACGCAGCTACATCATGAGTTTTAAGTAAGTCACAGCTGGCTTAAAGCACAACACACCCAGCACAGACAGCTGTGTGGTTCTTTGGTGTGCTTTTGTGCAGGTCAGATGAGGGGAGGCTTACCTTTCATCCCCAGTTGTTGGATCTCTGCCACCACTGCCTGAACATCAACCACCTCAGTCCCACCTCTGTTTTCCTGGCCGTGCTGATTATCAAGGAAGAATGTGGGCTGTGTGAGATCTTGCTTTCAAGTCTTGCTCCTGTGGAGGAGATTGCCATGTCTGCACCCACCAAGAAATGGATGCCTGGCCATCCTGACACGACTTAACTTAAAACAGATCTGTGTTGGTCGTGCCAGTCAATGAACTTACAAGGTGTTAGGAAAATGCAGAATAAAGCAAATGCAGTGTAGTTAGGTATCACGCTGTGGTATTCAGCTCCCAGGGAGTGTGGCCTGTGCAGGATTGTGCCTTTTTGTGGTGGTTCTCAGGCTCACTCAGTCTCCTGCTGACCCCTGATTTCCCTGATGAATGGTTTGGCCATGGTAAACAGGGCTTGAGTGTAAATCCAGGCACTGGAATCTGAAGGCCATCTCGGTGGAACAGCAGTAATTGGTAGGGAGCAAGGAAACAGAGAGCCTGGAAAAGGGGAGAGAGCAGTTTGGGGAAGTGCAGGTTGTCAGGAGGCTGTGTAAGGACACTGGCAGTGACTAATACGTTGTCCTGTCTAGATGCAGACTTGTGTGGTTGGCAGCAAAACAAAAATAGCATGTCAGCACAGGATACAGATGTGTTTCCACAAGTCACAACGAAACTAGCTGGCTGGCCTTTACAATTCATTTATCAAGGCACTTCCAGTTCCCATTTTGAGGCTACAGGCTAATTATAAGCATCATTTCAGGAGCGATACACAGTGTTCAGCTCGAATTCAGTTTAAAAAAAAAAACTATCTGAGGAGTGTCTGTTTTGGTTTTGGAGTGGTAAGCATCCTGGGAGGGTATTTGAAAATATGCATCCGAAGTAAACAGACCTTTTGTTGCTGACTTGGATCTTAAAAATATACGGGGTTGTTGAGGTCAAGAGTCAGTCCTCAATTCACAACTTAGATGCTGATTTGCCAGGGAAACCCTCGTATACTTTTTTGTGGCATTAGAAGTCAAACAGTGAAAGCTGCTGCTGGCTGAGAATTGGTTTGTGGGGGGTCTTACCCAAAAACACCTTTATCAGAAAGTGGCCCGAAGCAGCAGTGCTGAAGAAGGGGTGGCTGGCTGGATGGGGTGGCCCCAAACATGCTCATAAGAAGTGTCACAAGCCTGTCCTACCAGGCTTTAATAATAATGCACATTTTTTC
The DNA here is from genome assembly GCF_001447265.1 of Sturnus vulgaris. Next base: position 293,876 of record NW_014650893.1, read on the forward strand.
GTGATACATACATTTTGTAGGAAACACCATGGGTATTACTGTTGACCATTACCTGAGCAGTCCAGCCCTTACCAGTCTTGTTGCTGTTACCTCACCAGCTTGTTAGATTTTGCCACTTTTTCATTTGAGGGCAGAACTCAGATTCTTACGGTTCTTACATGTATGCCAAAAATTCACAAAGGAGAAGAAAAGCTTGTGTGTTGTTTGGGGTTTTTTTTTGTGTGTGGTTTGGCGGATTTTTCTTTGCTGTGGTTTTTGTTTTGTTTTGCTGTGCCTTTGTGGAACTTTCAGCACAGCCACGAGTTACGTGATCCCTTCCTCTGTACCGCTTCAAAATTATTTGAAGTTTACGTGGAAATTGTGGAATGTGATTGAGTAAATTTCACAGCAGTCAAGACCAGGAGGTTGGAATGCACACTGCAGAGGTGTTTCTCTCACAAGCAAAGCAGTTGGCGTTTTTTCCTATGTAAAAAAAAAAAAAAAATTAGGCAGTAGAAATTAAAGTAAGCTGTGAAGTTAGTGCACTGCAGAGATTTAGTAGCCGTGGGTGAGACCAGTGCGTTCTTCTTGGCAGAAAATAGTTCCTGGTGGGAAGCTGGATCCAGCCTTGCCCCTGTGTGAGAGGCCACCAAGAACGTGGATCTGGCTTTGCTGCTGCCTTTACTGACAAACACAGACAAAATGCTGCAAAGTCAAGGCACCGCAGCAGGAGGAGTGTGTGAAGGGTGTTTATAGGGGAAAGAGGGGGTGGAGACCCAAAAGGAAAAAGGGCTGGACACAAGGATAAGATAAATGAAAGAAAAAAGCAAGAAAACAGAATGAGGTTTGTTTGGAGAGCATGTAGGTGGGTGTGGGTAAATCCCAAACCTTAAACGTAGTATGTGATGAAAAAAAAAAAAAAAAGGGAGGGAGAGTCAGGAGAAAAGAAAGAGGCTGTAGTCTAAAAAAAAAAAAACAAAACAAAAGTACAGGCAAAGAACCTGGGATGGGCGGGGTGAGGTTTAATGAAACTTTAATGAGTCACCTTTACTAAGGAGAATGTCCATTGCTCATTTGGGTAAACGTGTGACCTGGCAGTGACACGGCCTCTCTTGTGCTCCTCTGGTCCATCTGCCTCATCTAGGCTCTGGTCCTGCCCCACTCTCCTGCAGGGATGGATGGCACAGGAACATTCCCCACCATGGTACAGATGGTCCATGTCATCTAATAACAGATGGAAGCTGTGTTCCCATAAGGATGCTGGGAAAGAAAATTAGCTTTCCAAGTAAAGGTTTGCAGAGAAAATGTTGAGCAAAGAGCTTTATCTGTTGACACAGTCCGTACTTAGAAAATGGAGAATGAGGGTTAAAGAAGAACAAAAATTAAAAATAAGCCCTGAAGTTAGTGGTTACTGTGCCATGTGCACGCTATTGCCAAAGAACTTCAGACTTGATGACAAAGCTCTATATAAGCTTGTGTGATGAAATCTGAAGCTGGACAAACACAGCTTGGTTTTAATTTATAGTTTAAAGCCTGTAATCTGTCCAGCTTCATAAAGATCCTGACCCAAGTCCAGCCAAGTTTTAGGAAATCTTCACTGACTTACAGTTTCCAGTGGGAACTATGCAAAAAGGACAGGCTTTAATGCCAAAGGAGCAAAATTTAAGATTTTGACTGTGTTTTACATTAAGTTTGGCAGCTAAAGTCAAAAGTTAAAATAAAATAAAACTTGTAGACTTCTAACCAACAAAAGAAAAACTTTAATAGACCCACAGCTTTTTTTTTTTTTTAAACTATCCGTAGTCTGTCTGTGTGGGTGTGGGGTTTTTTTTTTATTTACCCCATTGCCAGAAATGACAATGGAATACAGATTGTGCACTGCCTCTTGTTTTCGTGTTAACAACATCTGGAAACACAGCTTGTGTAATAAATGGGCCTTAGAAAGCAGCCTTTGCCCAACAGGGTCTCTTCAGGGAATGGTTGTGTTAATGCTGGCTCTGCTCTAGAGGGGGAAGTCAGCTGGATTTGTGCTTTGCTGTTGCAGATGTTGTGCTGGAGAAGGCCATGCATAAGTGCATTCTGAAGCCACTGAAGGGTCACATTGAAGCCATGTTGAAAGAGTTTCACACCACGGATGGTTCCTGGAAGCAACTGAAGGAAAACCTGCAGCTGGTGCGGCAGAGGAATCCTCAGGAACTGGGCGTGTTTGTTCCCACTCCAGACTTTGTGGACGTTGAAAAGATTAAAGTCAAGTTCATGACTATGCAGAAGATGTATTCACCCGAAAAGAAAGTCATGCTGCTGCTGAGAGTTTGCAAATTGATTTACACTGTTATGGAGAATAACTCAGGTACGGTGCTTTCTGAACTCCTTCTCAGAGAGGAGCCTGGGTGCAGCTGGATTCAATCTTAGTCCAGACTTTGTCAGTGGTTTAAATCTAAGGAATTATAGAGGTGTGATTGAACCTTTGTACGACTTGGTCCTACAGGATTAAGGACGGCAAACCAGATATAGTTATATAAAAATGAATTATTTATTCTGATAAACTGTTAGACAAAACCGGATCTTAATCTGAATTATTTACTGCACAGTGTAGAAGTAAAAACTACTAGTATAGTCTAATACAGTATAATGCACTATATCAAAAGAGTAATAATAAAGAATTGTAATAAAATTACTGAGTAGAGATTGATGCTGCTTACTGAGACTTGAGGGGCGTTCCCACCCAAAGTGGGGAGGAGTCTCCACACACCCAGGAAGGGATACATTGGAAGATCCTGCTGTTGGAAAGCAGGACTGGACTTTAGGAGTATTGACTGTCAGCCAGATGTCTCCGTTCCAGCTGTGTCAGCCTCTGTGTTTTTAGATAAGGATGCTTTACTCTGTTTGCCACTTCACTGTCAGGATGTTTAACTTTGGGTCGATGAGGCAGACTGGGTTTAGCATAATTCAACACCAAAAGCAGCATGAGCCCACTTCTTAGTTCACCACCGATAGCTTTGCAGAACAGGGCATTGTTTTACCTAGTCCAGGCAGAGCATCCTGCAAATGCAAAGCAGTTGGAAAAGAGCAGCTTTCCTTAACTGTAGACTTTGGAAGTTGCCTGGCAGAAAGGCTGTCCTGTGAGCCTTGAATTTAACACCGATTCTAAATTAATATTTTTCTGCAAATTACAAATCCATAGAGGTAACACCCTATATTTAGCTACTGTAATTCAATAGCATGTATGCAGTATGACAACTGGAAGGGTTTTTTCTTAATGGGTGGAGAAAAGCAGCCTCTAATCCAATATTTTTGGCTTGCTGTGCCGCTGAATGGTCTCATTTGGATACTTTCTCTCATGCTTTTGGAACAGAAATGACATCTATTTCTGCATCATAGCAAGAATCCAGAAGTGCCTTTGAAACCTAAATACTGAAATGGTGCTAAAGAGCAGTCAGGACCTGCTGAACAGTCAGTGGTCCGAAATGCTGTGCTGGATGGCATGAATTGATAGGTACAACTCTGACATTTTCTCTTGCACACTGCTATGACAGGTCGTGAGCTAAGGGCATAGCAGGGCTTTTATGTTCACGCTTCTTTGCTGCGGGATTCATACTCAGAGACCGGTATTTGTGTCTGGATGCAATCCCCAGATGTATAAAGAAAATGCCTGTTCATCACCTCTTAGGCAATGGCAGCAGTGCAGGTGGAAGTCAGGCCAGACTGGCGTGGCTGCCTTTTCACCAGTTCACCAGCTGAGCTGGTGCCAGGGTGGGCCCAGTCTCTGGATTTCCCTTGCCTGCCTCAAGGTGTGCATCAAAACATTTGTGCTTGCTTGAAGTGCAGGACTGAGCAGGTGTCCTGTGCAGTGAGTGTCAGGTGATGTTCTCTTTGCTGCACGTTGACAGGGAGGTCTAGAGTTATGCAGACATGTTGGGTAGAGAAGGCACAAAGGAGTGCTTTGGTAAAAAAAAAAGTGGTTTGTCTCTCACTGCCTGTGTTCCCTTCCACCCAGGGAGGCTGTACGGAGCTGATGACTTCTTGCCTGTGTTGACATACGTGCTAGCCCAGTGTGATATGCTGGAGCTGGACACTGAAATTGAATACATGATGGAGCTGCTGGATCCATCCTTGCTGCATGGAGAAGGTAATCTGGGTTTTAATTTTTTACTAGAACTGCCTCAAGGACTAGTGAGGGGGTGTTCTTCCCCGCAGCACTGTTGCTGTTCCCAGTCCTATTAAGGGGAGACTTAATGACAGTGCTGTTGACAACAAGAGAATGTCATCATCATTTCCACTGCTGTGCAGCTTGCAGAGCACAGGCCCCAGGCACCTGGAAAATCTGCTGCTGTGTACTTTTTGCTTAGTGAGCAAATTTGTTGTTTCCAACTCCTTTTGACTCAGCAGGCAAACATATGTGCCTGAGATTTTCCTGAAAGGATTTATGGAGCAGCAGCACTCAGCCAGTTGTGAGGCACATCATGAGGCTTGGGTTTGGTGCTTTGTGAAAACTTCTGGGGGACTTCTTTGCACCTTTGCAGAAGTGCTTTTGAGAATATTGCCCCCTTTTAGTGATCTTTGCTTCTTCCCAATATTTGCCTCTCACTAAGTATTTTTATGAGCCCTAGCAACATGGTTCCTGAGGCATTTCTTGAATGAGGGCTAAAGTCTGCTAGAGACAAGGAAATCTGCCTCCTTGCTGTTTCCATGGTAGCATTTTTAACAAAGAAGTTTTCTGCAGGGCCCAGGTAGGCCCCAGAATGTCAAAGCTCTGTGAGGAAGTTTAAAGGTTCTTGGAGCCAAGCTTAGCTGTGTGTTTAGGTACATGTATGTGTTTCCTGTTCATGCTATATCCTGGCTCTCTGCAATTACCATATCCTCTAGCATGCCAGTATGCCTGGGAGAATTCATGCCACAATTCCTCCAATTTGGCACTAGTCTGTTCCTTGCTTGGGGGACAGAGCATCCTTGATTGCATTGTTAGGAATCTTAGCATGGAAAATACTTGAAATGTGAAGCTGGGGATCATTAACATGCTTGAAAAGCAGAAAGGTTTACTGAACTGTTAAGTCTTGTTGCTTTGAATGCAGCAAAGGAAGTCTGTCTCTTAGCTGAACACTCCTACCTAAATAGTGAGGTTTGCAAAGCCAGACTTGCATGTCTTTTGTTTCTCTTGGTTGCCCTGGACTGTTACCTCCTGTTGAGACTCTTTTACTTTGTGACCTGCAGCTTCTTTTGTACATTGGCAACTCTGTTGTGGAGTTCATTTGTTCTTTACTCACGTAATAAAGGGGGAGTGTGCCGGGCTTTACACACCATCTCCTGAGCTAGTTGGACCTTCTGGGGAATGCTAAGAAGGTGACAGATCAGTAGTGGTTTTAGAAACCAAGGCAATTCTTTGGGATGATTCCAGAGTACAAATCTCACACTCACTTGTTGCTTTATTGTCACTGAGGGTGGTTGCTTTCAAGGTGATGAACTGTGTTAGATTGTTTTTTACTTTGTTTCAACAGCCTTATTTATTTCATCCACCTGTGAAGCTTGGGAAGAAACCTAAACACTGGTGTTCCAAGAGTGGAGGGTAAACACTCAGGCTAAAAGAGTGACAGGAATCCTTTAAGGAAATGACTTTGCTCAGCATGAGAGGACCCAACCATGGGCACCACTCTGTAATTCGGAGCACATGCAACCCCTGCATGTGTCTGAGCAGCTGAGAACCCAGGGAGGGTTTTCCTTTTGTGTGTAAATATTCTGGCAACTTTCCTATCTGTGTGCGTGGCTGGGTGCCTCTCTGTGTTTATTTACATACCTCAAAGAAAACTGCCTGTACTCGTGACTGGGACCACTCTGAGAAGTTCTTCCCTTGCTGTCCTTCACAGGAGGCTACTACTTGACAAGTGCTTATGGAGCACTTTCACTGATCAAGAACTTCCAGGAAGAGCAAGCTGCCCAGCTGCTCAGCTCAGAAGCCAGAGATACTCTCCGGCAGTGGCACAAGAGGAGGACAACAAACAGGACAATACCTTCAGTCGATGATTTTCAGGTAAAGCTTAGGCCTGAAATAGAAAATGGGATGATGGTATTGTTGGAAATTCCCATTTGAGAGGTATGATTCCTAGCAAATTCCCTCGGGGCCACAAGTGGAATGAAACAGTGCTGAGATTACAGCTGGCAAATTTGCCTCGGTCTTGAAGTCTTTGCACTTTTTATCAAACGGTTTCATTATGCTGGTCTGAAGAAATCACTAAAGAATAGAGCTTTCTTACCTTCCCTTTTAAGTACTGTAAAGCAAGGACAAACTGCATTGCATCCTAAATTCAGCTTTTTTGCACTCTTCATTGTTCAAAAGATCAAATGCAGATTTCCAGGGGTGTAAATCAGCCCAGCTCTCCAACAGCCACTGGTGACATAAAGCAGGTAGCAGAAAGGAGAGGTGGGAGAAATGTTCCCTGACAGTTTTGAAGCTTAAGCAGGCAGCAGAGTTCTGTAATGTGGATGTCCTCACGTTTGTTTGTGTTTTATGGTGTTTTTTTTTCTTTTGTCCCCTGTGTTTTGTACTGCTCTTCCAGAGTAGGGCAGTACCTTCAAGTGGAGAATAACAAAGCAGTGGTTATCACTTCGTCTTCTGAAGCCAGGCCTGCATCTCTTCCTTCTGCTTTGGACTGACTGTTCAGGTGCAGCAGTCTGTGGGCTCAAAGAGGGAGAGTGTAGGGATTGGGAAGAGAGGACTTACTCCTTGGAGTTCAGCTGTCTGCAGTTGGGAAGAGGAGAAGTGATGACGAGCAGTTCCTGTTGCAAAGCCCGTGCATCTCCCTGGGATCCATGTTCTGTTCTCCTGACCTGTACTTAGGTGTCAGATTCCAGCAGCTGGAGTCTTGGGTCTTTCTGCAAAACTCTGCACTTTCAGCACCTTGTATTTCTGCTGGGTGAGGGAATGACAGAACATTGTTCCTGCAGGATCTTGTAGGAGGCTCCATCTTGTCTTTCTCTGCAAATGAACTCCATGCAGGCTCAGTGCTCACTTGGATGCAGGAAGAGCTGTCACCGGGTGTGTCCAGTGCTTCTCCTGCTGTTGCCTCTGCCAAAAGAGAGCCTCGAGTCAGTGGATCCCACCACCCCCAGCATGTGCTTGGCACAAATGCAAGCATTTTGCTGTCTGCTCAGGATGGCTGTTTGCTCTCTCCTCTCTCTCTGAGTCTTGCAGTCCTGAAATGGAGCACCTTGCCTCCAACCAGCACGGAACACACCTGCAGCTCCACTCATCTTTCTCCCAGGGGAGCAGGGTGTGGTCACTGCATTTCTGTGCTGCAGTCTCATAGCCTTGCTGGCTCTTGGGCCCTGGAGGCTGTCTTTTCCCCCTTCCCCAAATGGATGAAAAAGCAGAACCTCCAGTACTTTGATGATGATGAAATATAGCTTTTTGATACTATGGAAATAATTTTGATACTTAGTCTATATGTTACAGGCATCTGTAAAAAAAGTCAGCCTTTCCTTCCAGCAGTCCTGTCCATCTAAAAGCTTCTGCATTTTAAAGCAGGTCTTGTGTGTAGTAGCTACCTTAAAAATTAAATGTAGCGTGTTCTGCCTTATCTGGGGCTGGGTTTTTTCTACAAGTTCCTCAAACCAGGTAACAGAACTGGATTAGTTCTAATCAGTCAGGTTCAGTTCTAAGTTTTTAAAATCTATTGCAGAGCTTTAGCGTTCAGTCTGCATGGTGTCAAGAAATACTTGATTAGACAAGAGTGTTCTTTGGAACTTGAGTCATTGGAAGGTTCTTCTCAGTCCTAACTTTTAACAGTTCGTTTCTGTGAAATGTAATCTTCGACCACTGGGATTTCACATGCTTAATTTATTCAGCATACGAACCATGGGTGCCAGCTCAGTCAATAAACAGCTCTTTCTCACTGTAATTTTTTCTATCTATCTCCTTCAATCTTACTGCATTTTAGTCTTTAATTCCAGCAATTTTTTTACAACTGCCTCTAGTTTAGAGACAGTTTTAGAAGAAAATGGTCTGGAATGAATGTTTCCTCTAAAGAAAATGGGTTTCAGCACTCCCTTCCCACCAATACAAAAGGGATTTCTTGGATGAAAGTGAAGAAAAACGTTTCTGTAACAAACAAAGTGCCCACAGGCCAATGGGAAGAAATGAGTAAGTGTTAGGTGTTGGAGCTCCTCGCTGCAGAGAAAGCTGCTGGGCTTAGTTAGGGCTCCCTCTCTAGCTGGCCCAACTTCCCCCGAGGTCTGGAGCCTCTGGCTCCCACCAGTGGTCTGGTTCTGGACCAAAGCTGGGCCCAGCAGTTGCTGAGGGAGCCACAGAAGCCACCAGAGGATTGCTGCTGCAGTTCCAGGACACCTTCTTGCCTCAGCTAACAAGAACCAAGGTAGCCAAAAGCAGAAACGTGAGTCCCTCTGCGCCACTTGAGCGGGGGGAGCCAGTGCCTGAACAAAACCTGTGCCAGAGCTCCCCTGGACCCAGCTCAAAGCTCCAGGACCCATTTCTGGGCATAAAGCAAACAATAGGGGGATACAGCATTGTCATAAAATCACCCCAAGAGCAAAACAGGCAGGAAGCAGGTGAAACTGCATTTCCCTGTGGGGCCTGTTCAGAAAGTATCCGTGTTGGCAGAGCTGTGGGCCTGTGTCCGTTCCTACAGGAGAAAAGATCCAGCTTTAGCCTCAAGGTCACGGGCATTTACTCGAATGCTGCAGAGTACATTTTCTTTCTGGATCCCTGTAAAAACAAAGAAATGCTGTCTTGTGAAGCTGGGTTAGGCCAGGCTTAGACACCAGGCTGCTGCAGCTCACGGGACAGCCATAATGTCCAGGAATCACCAGCTGGAGGTGGGGAGGGGGAGAGGTTTGCTTTTTGTTGCTGACTTTTCAGTTTTCATGGGCTGAGGGTTTTTGGAGTTCCTGATGTCTGCTTTCTTGTTCCACAGAACTACCTTCGTGTTGCATTCCAGGAAGTCACCAGTGGCTGTACGGGCAAGACTTTGCTAGTGAGGCCGTATATCACTACCGAAGACGTATGTCAGCTTTGCGCCGAGAAATTTAAAGTGGCAAACCCAGAAGAATACAGGCTGTTTCTTTTTGTTGACGACACCTGGCAACAACTGACGGAGGATACGTACCCTCAGAAGATCAAGGCGGAGCTGCACAGCCGCCCGCAGCCGCAGGTCTTCCACTTTGTCTACAAGCGCCTGAACAGTGACCCATATGGGGCCGTCCTCCAGAACAGCAGCGACTCTGCCCCCTAAAGCCAGCAGCGTGGCAGTTTTATGTCTGTTCCTTGGCAGTTGTCACAAACATCTTTGTTGGCTGCGTCCCTTAGGAGCTAAAACAGGTCTTAAACCTTAAGTGCCTGGTGAAATAAAACGCGTTGCGGTGCTGACGTTCGTGACGTTGCTCACAGGAGCCAGGCACGCTGTGCCCTTGGCCAGTGATGCAGAATATTCCACCAGCATGTCTGAGGAGACAGCCCAGGAGGCTGCATATCTTGTACCACGGGCTCTTTTGCAGCATATTTTACTGTGGCCCTTCACAGGTCTTGGCTGTAGTGTAAAAAATACGATTTTCGTCCACTCGTTTCCACAGCTGTCATTTGGATTGCAGTGAGACGAGCGTGTCTGAACTGGCCAGAGCGAGCTCAGTTCCACCTGCAGGAGTTTGACAAGACTGTCCGATGCAGGGCATCAGTTCATTCAGCATTACCTGGATGGTTGCATCCTTGTCCAGTGTTTTTTGAGTACAGAAAATCATCGTGTTTATATATATATATATATATATATATATAAATAGATATTTTATAGCAGTTGCAGGTAAACTGTCAGGGTTGATTTTTGAAATATTTTTTTAACTATAAAATATTCTATAATTATGCATGTGATTTTTAACATTTAATACACAAGAATAAATCTCTTGCTGGTTTTAGAGTCTTGCATTGAAAGTTTGTGTGGTTTCTCTTCTTTCCCTGCTCCTGGAGAGTTCTAGGAAACTTCTGTACCCTTGAGACAGTTCTTTTGCAGTCTGTTCTCACTTGTCTTCTGAAAATTAGATCGTTTTTTTCCTTGTGCTGTGGGGCATGGGGGGGGGGGGCATGGGGGGGGCCAGAACATTGGGGGGGGGGGGGGGGTCATGGTGGGTGCCAGAACATTGAGAGGGAGGGGTGGGTGTAGAATGCATGAAAAACAGAACCATAAAAAATACCTAAATATAGTCTAAAAGGAATGTTTAAATGCTTTTTATTTGGGTAGAGGCAAGGTTCTTATAGCTAATATAAAAATAAAATATAAAGAATAGAAATAGATTGGTATACATGTAAAATATAATGAAATATAAGTAGCAAATATCTATGAAATACCTAACAGAAATAATGCAAATCTAAGAATATGTATAAATATAAAATAGAGCTATGAGAATGGTAATAAGAATGGGGTAAAACATCAGTGAGAAATGGGAAAAAAATACATGAAAAATGGTGGGAAAATCAGTGAGAAATGGAGAAAAATCAGTGAAAAACGGGGGGGAATCTATGAAGAATGGGGAAAAAAAATCAGTGAGAAATGGGGGGGAAAAAAAAAAATCCATGAAAAATGGGGGAACAAATCAGTGAGAAACTGGGAAAAGTGGGGAAAAATTAATTGAGAAATGGGGAAAAAACCAGTGAAAAATGGGGGAAAAAATCAGTGAGAAATGGGTAAAAAAGCAGTGCAAAATGGGGGGAAAAATCAATGAGAAATCGGGGAAAAACATAAGTAAGAAACGGGGGGAAAAATCTATGAAAAATGGGGAAAAATCAGTGGGAAATGGGGATAAATCTGGAAAAAATCCATGAAAAATGGGGGGAAAAAACTGTGAGAAATGGGGGAAAATGGGGAAAAAATCAGTGAGAAATGGGGAAAAATCAGTGAAAAACGGGGGGAAAACTCCATGAAGAATGGGGGAAAAAATCAGTGAGAAATGGGGAAAAAAATCCCTGAAAAATGGGGGAAAATATCAGTGAGAAATGGGGGAAAAATCATGGAGAAATGGGGAAAAAAAAACCATTGAGAAATCGGGGGAAAAATCAGGGAGAAACGGGGGGGGGAAATCGGGAAAAAATCCATGAAAAATGGGGGAAAAAAATCAGTGAGAAATGGGGGAAAAAATCAGTGAGGAATGGGGAAAAATCCAAGAAAAATGGAGGAAAAAAAAAATCAGATCGGTGATCGATGGCTAATGCCTGCCGATCGATTAGCTCGGCGATCGATTGATCGCGACTGCTGATCGATTATATCGGCGATCGATTGATCGCGACTGCTGATCGATTAGCTCGGCGATCGGTTGCTAATGCACACTATTTGCACACTCCTTGCACACCCTTTGCACTCATACAGAGGCAGGAGGTTTCTCGGTTCCGGTCGGGGTTTTTTGGGGCGTTCATTCCGGGGGATTTCCTCAAGGATTGGGACACTCCTTGATTCCATCCCTTGCCTGTCTCCCAAGCGCCGCCCTGTGGGCAGAGCGCGGTACTGCGCGCCTGCCTCTCCCAAGATGGCGGCTCGGGCGCCTCTCCCAAGATGACGGCTCGGGTGCCTCTCCCAAGATGGCGGCTCGGGCGCCACTCCCAAGATGGCGGCTCGGGCGCCTCTCCCAAGATGGCGACTCGGGCGTCGCTCCCCGTCCTTCTAACTCTGGCTGCAAAAGGAGGGGGGCACAGCAAGGAGCCCGCTCGCTCTAGTGGGATGCCTGCGCACGACGCCGACACCGATCCCACGGGTGCGATTTTCGGCGGCGTTTCCAATCGTGCGGACATCTCCTTCAGCCCGCTTCGGCCCGGGG
>NW_014650894.1:0-141600 GCF_001447265.1 Sturnus vulgaris
TCCTGGGAAAAACTCCCTGCCGGAACTGAACATGCTATCAGCTTGGGAAAGGATCTGAGAGAACCAGGAGAGACTTCAGCCTGGGAATGATTTCCTTGGCTGTAATTTTCCTAGGCCTCTAGCAGTGTTTCCACAAGTCCCCCTTTTAGTTTAAAAGAAAAAGGAAGAGAAGTATTTGCAATCCCCTGCAGGGCCCTTTGCAAAGGAAAACAAACACAGTTCAAGAAATCTGAAGATATCCCAGGGAAAATCTTCAAACCTGGTGCTTTCTTCCCTACAAAGCTAATTACAATGACAAAAAACCCTCCACCATTCACCAGACCTATTATCTCTAATGCAGTTCAAAAAGCCTATCTAACAATATTTTAATTGGCTTAAAAACAGTTCCACCACGAGCAGATGAATGGTCATCCTCTGCTTGCAGAGGGACCATCGGGCTGGTGATCAGCATGCTGGTCAGCATTTGAAGGCTGTGCATCGGCCACATTCTGTCTCTGATGTCGCAGGTCAGGGCAGACACATCTCGCAGGCAGCCAGCGTACCCCGGTATCTGTTGAGACACAAGCGTACCTGTGACCCCAAACAATAAGGTCATGTGGGCCCTCCCACTTGTTCGTGGTCAGGTCATGTATAAAGACCTTCGCTCCAGGCAGACGTGTCTCATCCGAGGCCTGTAACGAGGTAAAGTGATTCACAATAACAGGATTATTGGAATCGTGGCACAGTAAAGTGATTGATGGTGTACAAAGCTTCTCCCAGTCGGCTGTGTGGTGTTTCTCCAGCCATTCCCCTTTTCTGTTTGTCCAAAACACGCTTCAGAGTACCAAGAGAGTATTTGACAATGGCCTGGCCTGTTGGAGCATGTGGAGTGCCAAAATTATGTGAGACTCCCCACATCTGCAAGAACTGCCTCGCCTTTTGAGAGACGTACTCAGGGCCATTGTCAGTTTTCACCACAGAAGGTATGCCCAAGATTGCAAAGGCCATTCTCCAATGGGCAATCACATCGTGACCTTTCTCCCCAGTATGAGCAGATGCCCACACGGCAGAAGAAAAGGTGTCAATAGACACATGCACATACTTAAACCTGCCGAATTCAGCAATGTGAGTGACAGCTGTCTGCCAAAGCTGCAGGGCCTTGAGATCCCTGGGGTTCACCCCTGCCGGTAAAGGTGCAGCAAGGCCATGGCAGTTATCACAAGAGGTGACAATGTCACGAGCCTCAGTGGCTGTTAGATGAAATTGCTTCTGCAGAGTATGTGCATTTTGATGGAAAAACCCACGCGATGCTTGGGCTTGCGCAATCTTGTCAGGCTGAGGTGCCGCCCAGGCAGGGTTAGCCAACCTATCAGCCCTGGCATTGCCTTCTGTTAGAAAACCTGGCTTTTTGCATCTAGCACACAGAAAAGTAGGCATATCAGCCTTCTGCTGCTGTGGCTTCTGCTTATTTTGCCCTTGTTTTTCCCCTTCTTCTGCTGACCACCCCCCGACATCTTCTGATGGTGCCACATGGCAGCTGCTAAAGTAGAGATCTCATGATCTATGGTACCTACATTAGCACATGCCTGAATCATATCAGTCAAGGAGGGGTCTCCTGGCAGAGCCTGTATAATTTTAGCACAATCGATATTAGAATTGTCCCTGGCCAGCTGTTTGCATAACAACTGTCTCAGAGTATCATCCTCAATTTGTTTCTCCAAGGCTGCTGCGACCTTCTCAACGAATTGTAAGAAGGGTTCTCTAGGACCCTGAGTAATTTTCACATATCTTTGCTTTGGGGCAACAGCCTCTATTACTTTAGCATGGCTGCAAACCCTATTTCTTGGCATTGCTCCAGGATCAGAGGATCCCAGGTAGCTTGAAGGTCAGGGCTAGAGAAGCAATGTTGGTCCATCAAAGCATCACTCCCCACAGCATATCTGGGGTCTGCCTGGGGCCGCTCCATGTTCTCTGCAGCAGCCTTTTCAGCCATGTGCCTCCAGTTGTCCTCAAACACTCTAAATTGAACAGGCTGGAACAGCACTTGGGCTAAATGTCTAATATCATAGGGTGCCAGCAGGTCTGTATTCAGCACCCTAACAATTTGCATGACCTGTGCAGAACCAAGCCCATATCGTGCAACTTTGTCCTGTAAATCTTGAACCACACGCCAAGCTATGGGGTCATACCTGCCTGGCAATCCCGAACCAGGAAAAGCCCTAAAGACAGGAAAAGCCTGAGATTCCCCCGGTCCCGTGGGGATCCTCACCATCACTTGGTGGCAGGTTTCCCTCAGGGATCAGGATGAACTCAGTTGGATCTACCTGGACACCCTCCTCCATCCGAAGGACACCCCCCCGTGGCATCCCCAGGCGTTCCAGCAAGTCCCAATCTCCCTGCTGCAAGGCTCCGAGTTTCACCGCCTCCCAGAAGCTACAATGATTCTTTGGCCTCACTGTCACCGAACATGGTGGAAGGGTCCACAGGCTGCCTCGAGAAGAAGCTGCAGGACCGGTGCAAGACCGACTCTCCGAAGCAAAACCACGCCTCCGAAGGGGGGTCTGCTGTCCATCGCCACTAAAAGCACAGGGCTGGAACAACGAAGGCTGCCCCTGCCCCACAGGAGATGACACAGCAGGTGCTGTCACAGGCACAGAAGCGGTGGCACCGTTCGTTGTCCGTGGGGCAGGATGCGACCCTGGGAACGAAGAGGAACCCGGCGGCATCCCTATTGAACCAGAGGGAGAAGCCTGCGCTTCCGAGTGAGCGGGATACGACACCGGGGGCAGCGTGCCAGATGGCACGGCCCCCCCCACCCCCGGGGAGGGATCCCGTGGCCGCACCTCAAGAGGTGGGCCAGGCTGTGACATCACTGAGGAGGGGAACGGGCGGCACTGCCCCTACCTCCGCAGCCGGCGGTGTCTGCCACCCCGTCCCCGCTCCCGAGCCCACTGGCGGGGGGGACCCTGCTCCTGCGCCGCCCGTGAGCGGCACGAGTCCCGCGACTGCAGCCGGGCCGCGCCACGGGCGCAGCCGTCACGGCCGGGCCGTCTGCAGAGGGCGCGCCTGAGCCGCTCGCAACTCTCGCTCCCGTGGCCGGTCCACCCAGCGCGGGGCCACTGCCCTGCCTCCCGCCTCGGTACCTGATATCTCCAGTGCCGCTGGCGAAGGGTATTTTGGCTGGACAAAATCCCTCGGAGACGGATAAACAGGCCGAGAGTAGTCTTTGGGCAAGGGGTATTTTGCCCGGGGAGACTCCATGCGGGAAGTCTCTGGGCGGGGAGTCTCAATGTCCTGCAGGCTCTTGGAAATCTTACTCCCCTCCTCCTCGTCGTCTTCTGTTATGAGTTGGTTAATAAGTCCCCAAGTAACTATAAGAGGAGAAACCGAAGGATCTGCAGTCCGCAGAGCACCCCACAAACGGTGTCCCAGCTGTCCCCATGCTGCCGGAGAAAAAGCTATTCCTGGACCATCAGAGAATCCACTCTCTTTGGCCCAAGCTAGCAAGGCGATCAGATCCCCATCTGGAATCGGGGTTTCTAAGCTTTCCAGCACACCCTTCCAGATGGAGAGAATGGATTCCTCTCTCCTGTTTAAGCGATTTCCCATCATTTAGAAACCGGTTTCCCACCTAGTTGCTAAGGCAGGGGACAGGGGAATAAAAACAGTACCTTTCTCTGACGAGGGGAAGAACAGTCCGATGTCTTCTGGCTTCCCAGACGGCTCCTGGCGACTCGGCTGTCCGGGCTCCCGGCACGCTGACGGGTCCGTGTGGCTCCTTCACTGCTCCGGGGCCGGGTTCTGAAGACGCGTGCGGTCGAGGCGCTGCTTCGATCAGGCGCGGTATCAGTTGAGTGCGATCTTGGTGGAACCTCCAGATGTCACTACTGCGCTAGAGAAAGCAATGATAGCAACACAGACCTCCTCGGGGAAAAGAAGGCATTTTATTGAGAAGGCAGTTCATAGTTATAGGGTGTCTCGCTGAACTAAGACAAGACAGTAGTTCATTGGATAACTGGGAAAACGCCTCTGGGACAGTACTTCAGGACGGGTCCCATGGTCAGCACCAGGTGTTAATCTATGTTATTAATTCCATTCTATTTTGACAAAACTATCGTCCTGGGAAAAACTCCCTGCCGGAACTGAACATGCTATCAGCTTGGGAAAGGATCTGAGAGAACCAGGAGAGACTTCAGCCTGGGAATGATTTCCCTGACTGTAATTTTCCTAGGCCTCTAGCAGTGTGTCCACAGGCATCCATTTTAAATCTGTCATTTTGATTACCTCTGTACTCAGCAGAAAGAGAGAGGACTCCTAGAGAGTGATTCATCTTGGGATAGTGTAAATATTAAAAATATACTGGAGATCTTTTGCTCTCTGAGACCATTCTCCCTCTGCAGTATACAACGAGACAGCCAAGTAAATTAATTTAAATTAGACTTAGCCTTTAAGTGGTTAAATTGACTGAATGAATGTACTTAGCAACAATATTCTGCTGAGGATATTCTTGTTACTAATGCAAAAGAAATATTAATTCAAAAAGATGACCTAATGAAATATTATCCTGCTGACTGCTTTGTAAGTGTAACTGAACAAAAATGCTTGTAAAAACAAAATAGACATGGCTGTGGTTATCTACTCAATAAACTGAAAACACACATTGCAACTGGTGACCTATGGTGAATCTGAATCTGAAAATGTCAAGGGTCAAATAGCTGCAGTGTAAGCAAATTGAGTGGTAGGAATTGGCTGGTTTTAAAGAGACTAAAATAGCATGTTGAAAAATATTTGCTTCAATCAGGTATCTGCAACACAGACCCATAAAGGTGCAAATTTCTCCCAGTTTACATAGTCATCACCAGTGTTTTATACAATACATAATCCATGGATTTGATTTTTCAATAAGGACTGAGGTTAAGAGTGCAGTAGGTTTCAGCAATAAGCGCACATCTGTTGTTGTGGGCTCTATTTTGAATTGGATTGCTTGGGCATGTTCTCCATGACCCCACGACAAGCATGACATGTCCATCTTACAGGTATCAAGCAAATGCTTATTGACTCACAAAGTCAGTTTTCATTTAATGACCTCTGAGGTTAAGGATATACCCATGCTCCGGATATGGTACCCAAGGCTGTTGCTGCTCAGCCAGGCATCTGTCATGATGAGGAGGGCAGGCTGTCCCATGCTGTCCCGTGGCTCCCTGCAATGGCTGCTGAGCTGCCACCTACCACCAGCTCCACTGACATTGATGGTGCTGGTGACATGACTAAGAAGCTCCTGAATAGTCTCTGGGCCAAAGAGCCTTCCTTTCTGTTTTAATTTACGGTTATACACCTTCTTGTGCCAGTGTTTTCCCTCTTGAATCCTTGAGCTACGAATAATCCTGGCACACCATACCTAGAATATTTTTTTCCTTGTCTCTATATGGACTCACAGCTCATTTTCTGCGGTCTGAGCAGAGTCTGTTCAGCTGTGGTGTCAGAGGATACTTGGTGCAGAGACTGCTAAAGCCCTGGGGATGGGGGAAAAATGCAGCAGACTACAGAAAGAAAGAGACAGGCTTCACTAAACAGGATGTACATTATTGAGGTGATGGAAGAGAGTGAGTTTGGAAAGGGCATAAGACGCCATTCTTCAGGGCATAAACCAGCTAAACAGTAAATTTGGGAAAAATCTGTCCTTATACATCAGTTCTTCCATGACTGCTTACCTCGTGGGTTTTGTGGAAATTTCCTTTGCAGCATCTGGAACCAATCACTGTCAAAACCAGATCACATTAAGCAGGTGCTTGGGCTGCTCCTGTACTTGCAGCTCCTGCACTTTGTGCAGATACAGGTATCTGTATGAAAAGACAACCCACCTGTGCTCTGCATTGCCCTGATGTTAGTGAGCAGACAGGGGTAAAAAGTGATTTTAAAGATGCATCAATGGCTATTAATATTTTTTGTCAATTCATTCAGTATTTCATTGTTCAACATTACAGATGGAAAACACCCCCCTTTTTCTTCGTTTGTAGAAGGATATCTATCTGTTCCCATATTTATGCCACATTCTTATATAACTGATATCCTTGGTGATAATAGCAATGAAATAATATTGACACTTTAATCCAATGTCCTAGTTATGGGGTAGTGCATGGTGGTCCTCTTGCTTGCTTGAGATTTATTTCCATACCAAGGCTCTGTCTCGTGACTGGTTATCAGTCTCCTTAGCATTGGTAGGAGTTATGTTTTATCTTTTCTATTTATTATATTGACTTTGCCTTTAGAACTTGTCTGTCTTGCATTCGAAAAATAGACAAAACTGATTTATCTCCTAAAACATCACATAGCTCAAACATTTTTTGATAGAAAACTGTCAAAAAGACATGTTTTTATTACTTAAAAAAAGGACTCAGTCATTAAATGCTTTCCTTCATGTGTGAATTTGTAGTAGTTAAAGCTGCTTTCAAGGTAAAATAATTACAGTGATGCAAAAATGTTGCTTATGACAATTGAGTTAACCCTGGCTCACATCCAGGGAACTCCCTTATTTCTCATTTAGAGAGTTTCAGAACTATTTGATTCCCTTTATTGTTATGTGACTTCTCACTTTCCTCTTTGCCTCACTACAATCAGAAGATATTATTTATTATTTTCATATTAATATAATAGTAATGAAGGAAACGCCTTCATGAAAATCAAGAAATACTTTTGCTGTGAAACCTAGAAAATTCTAGGCTAACACATACAGGTGGTGCTAAGGACTAAAATTCCTGTATACTTTTCTATTTCCTTGGGCACTGCCTTCAGATCAGCAGCATATGTGCTATTCTGAGATAGTTGGGACATCTGGGTATCTTGGATGAAACTGCTAAAGAGTTGTGGATAGGTAAATTAAGAGGATAAACTGTTCAGAAGTTCTATAGAACTGAATTCTGATAGTTACAATTCTTAAGGACCTTAACAGTAAACTATCTTCTCTAAGACATAGAAGGGAACTGAGAAATAAATATAATGACAAGAAGTTTTATTTTTCATCAGAAACAATGTGCTGTAATTTGCAAGATAGGCACCATATTAGCTTACCAGCAATGTCCCCATTCCATGTGACATTTTGTGGTGAAGACATGGACTCACTATTTGAGTGGCAAATGCTGTCTGTGTAGCTGATCTCTGCTGGCTGCCTTTGCAGGCTGTTGTGGATACAACAGCAGCAGCAGAATTTTGTTTGAGCTGGCAGCTGGTAACAGTGAATTTCAATTAATATAGATAGATAAATATCTTGGAGATAGTTAACATTCAACATGTCTTAAAATTGATAGCTGAAATAGAAGAGACCTAGATGTATATTCACCCAGAGGAAAGACAGCTGAAGTCATCTATCACTTTTGATAGCCACCACTTTACTAAGCAGTGTCCAGGCTATGTTCACATTTACTGTCATCTTCAGGCAGTGAGGAAGAAAAGGAGGAACTAGGAAACATGAGTGGGGAAGAGGCTGTGTGTGAAATGGAGCAGAGGACTGTAGGCAAGCTAGGAGAAAGAAAAAAAAGGTGATCCATAAAAAGCCAAATTGTCTGTGTTCTCCTAAATATATAGAATAAATGCTGTACTTCTAATGGTGTAGAGAGTTTAGGAATTATGCCAGGTCTCAGATACATCATGGAGATCTTCTTTATCCAGTGACCTGTTCCTGCAGACTGAGTGGGTCACTTTGTTTTCCCATCTGGAACAAAGATACTTAGAATTCCAGCTCTCTACACTCCAGCAGACACTGCTGGCTTTATAGCTACACAGAGCTGGAAAGAATAGTCTTGTAACATCTGTGGAGTAATGTGGACAGAGAGGAAAGGGTAACATGGCTCCTTGTCTTTTCTCCTCTGTTTTTAGTTTATTTAAATTCTGAAATCAATCTAAACCACCAGAAATAATGTTTATAAGTACCTGTAACAAATACAAGACACTATCTTGTCAGGTTTGCTTTCCTGGAATTTTGGGCTACTTATACAATTTTAATTGCAAGGAATAAGCCAAAAACTGAGATAAGAAACTGGTCAACCACATCAGATCTTAATATGACCTGAAACTGTTTTAGATATCATTCTGCTGGCAAAATTTCAGCCTGAATGTGTTGCCTGAAAATGTTAATCCAGCTGATTGTCAAAGACTTTTTCTGTTTTAACTGAGATTCTAAGTGTTTGATAGATTTTTTTTTCCCCACAAATTTCAATCCTAACTTTTTTGGTGCTACCTGTAGTACTGTTGTTTTCATCTTGGCCTCTGTATTGTCTGTAGTCAAAAATTTTACAATTTTTAGCTTGTCTGTACTATTTATTTTGTTTTAAATATACATTTTTAATTAATTTTATGCAAAACATGAAAAAGCCTTCGTTTCAAAACTTTCAGGCACTATTAAATTGTAAAGAAATTAAAATATGTAAATGATTCACAATTGGGTCTTCCTTCAGTCTTGGTAACAAAATTAGGTAAAAAATATCCCCTGTAACACTGAGGTTCTTTAGTCTGTGAAAAATTTAGAAGTATAATTACAATTTTTTAAGACCTTAATTTTATAAAATCTGCTTTAAATTTAGTATTTAGTATCATAATATTCTCTAAGGACATTTAAATGCTATTTTCCTCAAAATTATGTGTTGTCCAAAGGTTAGAACTTCAATGTTTGGGATGTTGATGAAGCAAGCCTCAGAATACAGCCTAGTAATTAAAATAACACCAACCAGGAATTGATTTGTGCTTCTTAAGTTTCAATCACTGTAAATGCGTGCAATAAGAAATAGCAAAGCTTTGCCTCTCAGGGTCAGGATGTAGGTTTTTTGCAATATTAGTCACAGACCTGGTTGCATATCAAACTATTTTTGGTGCATTTAGAGCTATTGATGCCACACCATCTTTCAGACATGCTGGTTTGTGCTTAGGTAATGAATTGCTTCTGCAAGAGCATAGCTCTTGCATGCCACTGCAATAGTGAAATATCATTTGCTGCCTTTATACAAATGTTCTCAGCCAAGAAAATGCATCCACTATATATAAAGCCTATTTTTTAAAAAAAGCCAGTGTCAGACAGTTGAAGAAATCTGAGTAACTCGGCTCTAGTCAGGCTTGAGTAGTAAGCACAGCTGGACTCCAGACACTGACTCACTCTCCAATTACCACTACCCAGATTTTTTCCAACAGGCTCATTTCTGCTGATAAATATTCCAGCTTCCTATGGAAGAGAAGGCTGAGATTATGTCAATGTAGACAGAAAAACTAAATCTGTGTTTACATTCATAGAGAGGAAAGTAAGGCAAGAAATTTGAAACTAACTTAGCACCAATATAAGCAAAAGAAGAACTGGAAAACATACAGACAACTTTGGAACGTCTTTGTACAGATTACAGTGGAAATATTTTGCCTCTGTGTTTATGGGCCTGCCCATTACAAGCCTTTTGTTGCAAACAGGAGAGGAAAGCAATTTATGCTTAAGAAAGACTACCCTTACTTCAAAGCAACAGGACAATAGAATTTTACTTTGTAGCATGTTACAGCCAGACTATAGGAAAAAAACCCACTCTTACATTTTGGTAAATATAAGAAAATAAACAGTGGTCTCTACCAACCCCAGTCTTGCTATCGAATAATTATTAATCTGAAGGACTGTTTGCAATCTCTTGCTGCGAATTTCAGATATATGTTCCATGTTCTTGTGACCACAGAATGTGAACTTTCCTAAGTTTTGGCACAACCAGATCTTCCCTTTGCTTCAAGCACTCTGGAAAATTTGGATTTGAGTTTAAGTGAAAGATGCCAAGATCCACTCTTTCCTAAACCAGATATTTTAGACCAGTTTTAACTGTATGTGTCCATACAGTGGATGAATTCCATGACCTGTTGTATACAGGAAGTTAAAATATAGTTCCTTCTGGCTATAAAGTCTAGTTGAAATTAAATCATAGAGCATATTCTACTTTTTCTAATTACGTGGTCTTTCTGCAAGGGCATCAAAAATACAATATATAACAGAAGAAAGATGCAAGGAATGTATTTGTTACAGCAGCCTAAAGGATAAATCTAGGATTCGTAAGCCCTAAGTGGAGTCAGGGAGACTGAGTGTCACAAGGGAGGTGACCATCGTTACTCTCCACTTAAATAAATTGAGAGCATATTCGAGCTAAAGCAGCCCTCTGAACCTCTCTTCACTGCAAGATTCATGCTTTACTCAATTCAGAGCCTGCAGGAATGTAAAGGCCAGCTCAGAACATTTACCCTGCTATTTATAGTAAGTACAGAGGTATCTGTGCATTGTAGTCAGAACTAAAATCCCAGTATAACTTGGATGTCAAACATTTAAAGAAGTAATAAAAACCATGGAGAACTGCAAAACAGAAAAAAATAAATAGGAATTGGGCTAGGAATTACACAAATAGATTACAAGAAAAGATTTTTGAAAAGGTCAGATCAGTAAAGGAATAGAGTTAGACAAGGGGAAAATGTGTAAGTAAATATTTCGAACAAACAAAAGTTAAAAAAATTTTCAAGAACATTTTAAGAGGTGAAAACACCAAAACTCCAAGATATTAATACAATATATTTGAAGACAGAATTACATGAGAATTCAATCAGGCTGATGATGCATGCAGTAAGATTGTCTATTAACAATAAGAGCTGAAAGGGAGCAGGAAACAGGGAAGGGACATTTTGTGCTAATCACTGCCATCCATAGAGATGCAAACAGACATGAGAGATGAATGGGATTTGAAAGACAGACTACATATCAGCATCACCATATTTACCCTTCCATTAGCAGATGTAGTTAAGCAAATAGAGAACAGCTGGGCTCTGGCAGATTAGCATTAGGCACTCTGTACTATAACAAAAGTGGGAGTAGCAACTGTGCAACGATATGTATTTAATGCAAATAAGGATTTTGTGTGTGTCTGTGTTGGCAGAGACTGGCAGCTCTAATGAGCACAAAACCAGTTAAAATGCAAAGAGTAAATTTATTGCATTACCTTGCTAACTGGAAGATCCCAAGGCAACACGGTGGCAGAGACACACAAGCAGGAAGGCAGGCACTGTTAGGCTCAGTCCATCCGAGTGAAAGGCAGGCCTGCTGTTTGCACCAATTTATCAAGGGCCCCTGCACTTGTAGTTTACCAACATGCTGTGATCTCCTCCGGGCTTTCTTTATGATATCTGAGCTTTGACCCTCTCTCTCTCCCAAAACCAGGGAGATTAAGCATGTCCGTGAGAGTGCCTCCAAGTGCCTCCTCTCCAAACACCTACATTATCTCTACACAGAAATGCTTCTCAAAGCAGAATATAGACAACACTAGGCATAACATCCAGACCTCTCCTCACTGTTATTCTCCAGACCTTGACATTCCCAGCTCCAGGGTCACTTGAGTGAATCTACCATCTTCATTCTCCTCCTTATTGCCATGCTTCCACTTTTAACCCTTTCCTCCCAACAGTGCATTACTTAAGTAGCAGAACAGTTTGGGGTATGCTGAATTGCACTGTGTTTGCATGGGGTTATGGGGACAGCTTGACAGCTGAGAATATGGATGTTGTAAAGCATTTGTGAGGTGGGTTGTTACAACATCAATAATTCTCTTAAAAAATACTTTAAAAATCAGCCTCCAGTGGTAATGTTACTGTAGGAGAAGTGAAAATATATTTAGAAAAAAGTAACCAAAATATAGTGAGAAATATTACCATCTGTAGGTTTCAATAGGTGCATCAATAAGAAAGTCTGAATTTTGAAATTTGGGGGAGTTTTACTCCAAGGTGAAAAATTTTCACTTGTCTATTTTCTCTTCCCAAGAAAATTATTTTTGTGTGAAAAGGTAAGGTCTTCTGTTGTAAGTTTTATTTAAGTGTAGTAATATAGTAATCAAGTCTAGTAATATAGATGTTAATTTTGATTCTTAATTTCTGTGGAAGTAATCTTATGTATGACTTTTTGCAATGCTGTGTCATTAGTTAAATAAAAAAACCCAAACAAACAGGTTAGATCTTTACCTAATTATAGACAATTTGGGGATTAATAGTCATCAAGAAAGGAAAAAAAATCCTAGAAGTAAAACAAATGAAAGAAAATAACAGCTGTAGACATAGCTGCTGACCTGTCAAAAATCAGCAAGACGTGACTCAGTAGAATTAGTGATGGACAGTAAACTGATAACCATGCTTTCCAAAGGTGTGGTGCTGCTTATGTGTCAAAACCTAAAACATGAGTAGAAATTAAATTTAATTATAATGAAAAGCGACTCTGGTTTCTGCTGTTCTCTGCATTGTCGTACTTCTCCCCCTCTAGTCGAGGCTGGGTACAGCACTCCAAGCTAACGTGGGACCCTGCCCTGGATGGTGCTTCGCCGTTCTCTGTAAGATCTCTTGAGTATTAACTGGTCAAAGGCAAACCTCTGCCTTCTTGCAAATATTAGGAGGATTTTGGCAGATGTACTCCTTACTCCTAAGCAACCCAGGCTGCAGCCACGTGGTGAAGGGAAGAAACAGTGTGGGATGAGCAGTGGCTACTTGAAAAAAGAAAGTTGCTTCAGGTTAAAGTTTTTCACTTATAAAAAGATATGAACTTGCTGCCGGTTAAATGTTAAATAGTACAAAAATATAAATACATAAAAATATATCAATAGCATTGCAGGCGGGCTCCCAGGACAGCGTTTGTTAAAGCTGCGGTCAGACCACTCGGGACTGTGCCAGGGGCTGCCCACGAACACGGGACTAGCGCGTGTCCCGATCCATGATCCTCTCCTTGCTCTTCAGAACGTGCCAGCCTAAACTACTGATTTTCCTCACTTTGTTGGCACCAACTGTATACCAGTTCTGATTTCCCACCCTTTTACACTCCAAACTTCTTGCAAGATCGTTATCCAACTTTTCGGGTAGGGAGAAATTAGCAAGTAAGTGGCATTCTGTGGCAGGGGCATAAAACATAACTCAGCTGCAGAAAAATGGCCAACACAGCGGCAAAAATAGCACATCCTGCAGTTCTCTTGGAGAAGTAACAAAATTATAAAACTGTAGAACAGGGAAGAACATGCCAGCGCCGGAAGCGACCGTACCAGGTGTGGACACCTGTCAACACCTCCCGGCTCGTGCCGGGACCGCCATGCCGGCTGTGGGCACTGCCGGTGCCGGGACCGCCATGGCGGGTGTGGGCACTGCCGGCACCGCCCCGCCCGTTCCGGGACCGCCATGCCGGCTGTGGGCACTGCCAGCACAGCCCCGCCGGTGCTGGGACCGCCATGGCGAGTGGGGGCACTGCCGGCACCGCCCCGCCCGTGCCGGGACCGGGCCCCCGCCAACATGTCCCCCCGCCCACATCGCTGCAGAAGCCAATGGCCGCACAGGAGGCGTGGCCCTGTGCGGAAGTGGGCGGGGCCGGCAGAGCGCGGGAAGCCGGGGCGCGGGGCCGGACGGGCTCAGGTCGGGGTCCCGCCGGGGTCCCGCCGGTCGCGTCGGGCGGAGCGGTGGTAGCGGGGCTCCGTCGGTCGGGGCGGGGCGGGGCCGGGCCAGAGGCAGCTCCGGGGTAAGGGAGATGGAGTTCTCCCGTCAAACGAGGCTGAAGCATGCGCGGCTGGCTGGAGACCGGCGGGAGCAGTACCCTCACAGTTTGCAGTTTTACCTGGAGCCCCCCATGGAAAGCATCTCCCTGGTGGAATTTGAGAGCTTTGCCGTCGACCGCCTGAAGCGTGAGTAGCGTCTTTCTCTCTCTCTCTCTATCCCCCACTCCTTCCATCTTCCTCCTTCCCCATTTCCCTTCTCTTTCCTCCTGTCCCTTCTCTCCTTCGATGCTTTGAATCCTTCCTGTCACGGTTGTGTATTTCTGGCAGGCCTGGATGCTCTGCTGGCCGGACATAAACGGGAGCTGGGCTGGATGCTCGTGCCGCCGCCAACTCCCGTTAAAGGAAACGCTTAGCTTTGGGCTTTTCGGAGAGCTGAGACAAATTTCACAACGGCGTTTATTGTAGCTGTCGGGATTGGGTAGTTTTGGTTTACACGGGGGGTTTTTACCAGCACGTTTTACATTCTGTAGGTGTTCTGGCATATTGGATGTCTCAGTGCTGAGTTTCAGGTCTTTGTGGCTAGCAGCCAGGGCTTCTCCTGAAGTCCTGAAAACTGCTGGATTGAAGTTTCCCTTAGAGTTGAAACCGATGTTCTGAGACTGATCCATCAGAGTTAGTTGTCTCCCTTTCCTTGTTGACACTGTGGATCCCAGAATCGGGCCAGCCGTTCAGGACTCACGGGCCACACTTTATCCTCCATATTTCTCACCTTTTTGCTCCTCATACCATTAAAAGCAATTCCTGTAGCCTTATCCCAGTTTGTGCCTTTCCCAAGCTGTCATACACTTAGTTTGATTTCAGCATGTTGTCTCTAACATGAACCTTTTCTTTTTTTTGCCCAGTGCTTAAAGTAATTGAAAATCTCGGTGTGAGCCATGTAAGAGGTACCGATGCATACAAAGCTAAGCTGGAGGCTGAGCTCCGGAAACTGAAATTTCCTTACAGAGTAAGTAAACATCAAGATATGGAACTCTCTTGCACTTCATTTTCTTTATGCCATTCAAAAGTAACAAATACAAGTAGAGGTGATGACTTCCTATTTCTAAAACTGTGGGAGGTGTAGTTTTTCTTTGAAGGTATATATTTCTTTCTTTAAGGTAACCCCCTTCAATAAATTGGCATTTATTGTCTAAGAGATGACTGTTAATACACTGATGAACAGCATTGGCAAATTGATTGTGAATTTTTAATCTGGGAGAGATTATTTCTCAGAAATAATAAGGATATGTTCTATAGGCTTTGGCTGAGGATGATTATGAGACAAGAAGAAAAGATCATATCTCTCATTTCATACTACGCCTTGCTTACTGCCAGTCGTAAGTACTTCTTGGGTTATGCTGTTCTCTTATTATTAATTTTAAATGTGTACAGATAATGTAGTGTTTTATTATAGACATTAGAGATGCTTTAGAGTTGCATGGCTACTAAAGAGAGAGGTAGGCTCAAAAAGGATTTTTTGCTAGGAATCTGATTTCAGCTGTGGTGAAAAGGGATATGTGGAATCAATTAATATCTGGATTTTGTAATAATAAAAAAAATTACAAACTTTTGGCTTTTAAACACATACAATAGATTTGAGTGTCTTGATAGCTTTTTTTAAAATGAAAGCACATCAGTATTAACTGTTTATCAGGCATTTGCAGTGATTGATAACATAGTTTAGCTTCTGTATATGCTAACTCTTGATAACTGACCAAAGACCTGTGTTACTATTACTAATAGTAATACTAATTACTTATATATTACTATTGCTTTATATTACTATGTAGAGAGCACTGTTTCTGACCGAGTAAAAATAGCATCTGAGTTTGAGGTTTCATCTACTGCTTCTGTTTTTTGTCCATATTCATTGCTGTGGCTGGTTGCACTGCAATTTTTTATGTGAAATTTCAAGCAAAAAGTTGATCCTGTCAAACACATTCTTTTTGTTTCTCTTGTAGATTTTGGATGAAATTAGAGATTGTCAGTACTTCATGTCTGCAATTAGTTTTGTTATACATTTGTCTGAACTCTTCTTATCACTGCAGTCTTTTGAGAATTAAAACTGGCAGATATGAAGTGTGTTGAACTGTTCATTTGTTTGTGCTTAAGTCTGCAATACAGTTCATTTTAATTTAGTGACTGTGATAGAATGCATATTATGGTACTGTGATAGCTGGTACTGGGACATGACTGAAGTGCTGCTATGGATACAGATTTGTAAGCAAAAACAGACAGGGAAGGTGAGTAGGAGGGATTGTGGCCTAAGACAGGATGTGGAGCTGGAATGGATGGGGCTCTTCTTTGAAATAGCTGTGGATTTCTGCTGCAGAACATTTGATCAGAGTAGGAAGTAGCAAAGGCCTCAAAAGCCTGCCTCCAGATGGATGAAACCTCACCATGACAGGCTCTGGATGACTTTTAAACACCGTGAAATCTTCCAGATCATTCATGTCCCATCCTGTTGTCCTTTCAAAAGACATCTGGGCTGTGGTGAAGACAGTTTGTCAATGTGTGTGATCAATGAGCCTGCTAGATCCATGATGCATGGACAATGAGGAACAGGCTGTGGGTGTGGAGATCAATACCAGCCTTCACTGCACTGACTCTGATAGTGTGGCTCAAAATCCTGAAAGAAGGGAGCAGATTGAATAAGAGAATTGCAACTGAAATCCCTTCTGTATTTTACAGGTATAGTTTGTGATTTTGAACAGCAAGTGTAACATTGTCTTCTTTCTACTGCCCATGTTTGTTGTGTTTTATAAACTCCCTAATCATACTTGTCCTGCTGATTTTCACGAGACAATATCTTGACTTACCTGTATTGTAAGTTTACCAAAACCCCCTAAAAGGTACTATCCTCAAGTAGTCTGGGGTCTAAAAGGCCCCTGAAAACATAGTGGTTTGTTTTAGTGGCATTTTGAATAATCAATTTAGCTTAATTACAAAGCTTAAACTACTTTAAACATTTAGTTACTATTTAAATTATTTAGACCATTACTTTTTTTGTGGAATATGGAGTACTTTGAGGGTGTTGGTAGTTGATGAAAGTTCTGCTCTTGTGGAGGGTGAGAATTTGACTGAAGTTCTTGCTTAGTAAATAAATTGGAGATGCTGTTCAAACCCTGTGTTTTAGGGAAGTATCTTAAAAATTAGACTACAGGCAGGACAGAAGTGGGCAGCTAGTTGAAGGTGAACTGCTGTGCAGAAATGAATACAAGCTATTTTGGGCCACAGAATCAGCAGGAAAGAGCCTGACTTTGTAATGTAGGGGAAAAAAAATCTTTAGAGGGAGGAGGGGTTTTGGACCGAGCTCTGGGACACCCTTTAGACAACTTGCAGGCGCCGTTTTGTGTTCCCATTTATTTGTAATTGCTGCGTTTTGATAGAGCAGCTTTTAGTCAGTTTCTGCTTGTACTTTGAAAAAGTAGATTTAGTGCTTGCTAATAACGTGGAAAATAGCATTCTAAGAACTATGAGGTGAGCTTGTACCCAGTGTTCTCTATTCTCTCTTGGAAAGCAACTAGTTTGGGGATATTTCTATCATCTACAACTGGCAAGTTCCCAAAAGATAAAATTGGAGGCAAATAGAATAAACTGTACTTCAAGTTTTTATCACGTACTAGGTTAGAAAAATAAGGTTGGCACAAATCATCAGGTTAATTGAAGAAAACTGTTAAGGTAGGAGTGATTGAAAAGGTGCACTTAAATAGACATAACTGCAAAGCAGGTTGAATTCGGAATTCACAGCTGAGGCAGCTGTGTGTGCTCGTGTTTAGTTTCCTGTGATAGTGCTTTTTCAGCTTTTAGTTGGCCAACAGTGCCATCCAGGGGTAAAAGTTTATATGGATTTTTCTCTTCTAGTTTCTGTCAGTCCTCAGTTGGATTGTTTGGATTTGGTTTTCATGTGATCTGAAGTGACCAGCTCCACCATTCTGGTCAGTTAAATTTATAAGGTAGTCATCATCTCTTGACTTCTTCTGCCTTCTGAAATCCGAGATTTTAAAGCTTATTCCTGTTTGATAGGGTATTTACAGTCTCAGGAGAGCAGTCTCATCCATACCCTTCTTTCACACCTCTTCTAATGTCACTTAGATCTGTCAAGACCAGGAAATAGAATAATCTTGTTTGATTTGCTTTCATGGCAGGTGCAAGTGTAAAGATAATTTTATTTGCATGTGGACAGGAGTGTCCGTTTTTGCTTTTGTCTACTGCGTCTCTCATCATATCAGCAAAACAGCTAAGAAGAGCCTTGATAGTCACAGGAGCATAATTTTCACCTTACTTTCTTAAGATGGAAGAAATAAATTTTTCCTCTGCTCTGACAGCAAAACTCTTTTATCCAGGAAACTTTCAAACATACTTTTGTGCCTTTTAAAAGTTTTTTGTTTGATTTGTGTCTGTGTCACATAACAAGGACATAAATTCTATTTCAGACTTAGAAAGGCCTGTTCACTACTCCTTGATATTTTTTTATATGATAAATTAGATTTCTCTGCTAAAATTGCTGCCTCTTTATGTTGAGTAGCATTTCCTTTCGTATGTTAATTGTACCCATGTTACCCTTGCTGTCTTGTCTTTAAAACCAAAACTCTGAGTAATTCGTGGCTATTGGTTGCCTACTAAAGCAGCAATCTGGCCCATGCCCAGAGTTTTCGTAAATGAGTGTTAAGTTGTTGGAACTCTCATATTAATTGTGGAATGTGAGTCTTAAATTCCAAATTTACAAGCATTTGCATGCCTTTCCTAAAGTACTTACATCTTCATGCTTCCTAACAAATATGCTGATTTTTCCTACCCCTCCGTGGGGTGAAGAGTATTTCTGTTCCAACTCCAGTCCCTCAAGTGCTGCTCCCTATATGAAAGAGACTTTTTTTTTTTATATTATTTTTATAGTTGGGAATCTATGAGCTGGTTTAAACTGTTGAGTAATCTGTACTCCAGAAGTTAAGTGGCAAAAAATGAGATATTCGTAACACCTGCACTTCAATGACCTGCAACTCCCTCAGCTTCAGCTGCAGCTTGCTTAATTATCTAATGGCAGTGACATTGCTTTTCAGTTAAGCTTGGGGTTTTGATAATAGGTATTATGACTTAGTATGAGTTTGAGATGAGAAATGAGCTTGAGAAAAAAATTGCACAATTTTTTTCGTGTGAATAATGAGTATAAAATATGGTTTGGCTTTAGAAGTGATGTAAATAATGCCCTAATGATGATGATTCTAGGAAAGTCAGTTTAGAAGATTTCAATGGACATATACAGCAGTGTGAGATCAGCTTGTCAGCTCTAGGAAGAATCCATATACGTCTATTTATAAGAGATAAAGTAGTATTTCATTGTTATGGTAACTTAAGTGGGTAGGTGGGATTACAGCTTCTGATCTGCTTTGCTGAAGGAAAGGAACAGACTGGCTGATCTCCAAAGCTATTATAAATAATTGTGTTTGAGATTTGTTTTTTGTATGTGTGTGTGTGGTGGTGGTGTTTTGTTTGGTTCCCCCATATGAAAACAAATGCACTGTAAATCAAGGAAAATGGAAAAAATTGTCACATCCCAGGATTTAACTACAGTCTAAGGTGGCCGCAGAAGACCTGCAACAAATCAGTCATTAAAGCATTAACTTCCATTTAACTTGCACTGATTATTATTACATCCCAAGCACTGAGACTGTCCACAAGATTATATTTTACAAAGCACTTTAACAGCCTGTTTGGCTGTTTTATGTAATAATTACTTTTCTTCAAGCCATATTTCAAGCAGAGGCTTTGTCCACAAAACCACAAACAACTCTGTTGTAATTCACATGAGTCCCCTATGGGAAAAGATGCTTAAGTATTGTAACGAGAACATATAAGACTGCAGTATTTCTGTGCTCTCTGAATTCCAGTGGCAGTGGCCCACAGGGTAGCTCTCAGAGGACAGTTTAGGAGAGTGCCCTGTGGTAGTGAGATACATCTGCATTCTGGGCTTGCACATGCAGGGTGAGTTTTGTTACTGGCACTCTGGCACCTACTTGCTGTAGCTTTGAGTCATGTGCTGATGCCTGGGAATCTGAGCACTGGGATGTAAAGAGTTCCAAGAGTACTTAGAGTACTTGGATTACCTTCAGTATTGTTTTATTTTGTCTTCTGACTCCTGTCCCTGTTTTCGTGTTTGTTCTTCTACTTGTTCACCTGCAGTTGCTAAACTCCTCTTTCTCTTTTGTCAAGAGTTAGATGTTCTATTTTTGTTCCTCACCCAACTTCATTGCATATATTTTCCTTTTGCCTTTTTCCAGGCTGTTTGTTGCCTAAAATAGAGTGCACTATTGCCATGTTTTCTGAGATGCATGCATATATCTTCAGCTGGAGATACACCAAAAGTGAGAATTAAAAGAAGTAGCCTTCAAAATATATTTGCCTCATCACATTAATTCTGATGTTTATTGTGCACTGAAGAAATATTGTGCCATGTTGTAGAAAAAAACCTGTCCTTTAAATACCAAGGGAGAATGTTACCTACAGTTGAGTATTTTTAGCCAAACAAATAAAAAGTATTGTTTCTCCACAAGTCTTTTCTGATTGAGTGTGCATTATTGAAGATTTCCTGCCTTTGCTTCCAGGCTTCTCAGTGTGTGGGTCATATGCCAAAGTCAGCATTACTGTTGTGTTCACTGGATTTGTGGTCTAGTTTTCAAGCAAAGAAATAATGTATATTCAGAAAATGTTGTTTTTAAAATTTTTATTTTTGCAGTGAGGATCTCAGGCGTTGGTTTCTTCAACAAGAAATGGATCTCTTCCGATACCGCTTCAATGAACTAACTGAAGGTTTAATGCAGAAATTCCTGGAACATGTTAACTTATCATTCGAAGCTGTAAGTATGTTACTTTCTGTATTTATGTTGCACATGTCTGTTTTTTTAAAGTTCTCATTAAGATAGTTTTAGCAATTGTGTTTAAAAAATAGAAAGTGCAGTTATGGTTTTAAAAAACCTAACCACACAGAACTTCTAAACTTGGGGAATAGTGTATGTGAGGATTAGGTGATGTAATTTTGTGGTACAACAAGAGAAGCTCAGTCTGCTTCAGTCTACAAATACAATTGAAAAAATGTGTAATTACACAGGTAAGTTAACAATATTTGCTAAAGCTGATGAGTATTTTTGAATCAAAATTTCAGCTGCATTAGATCATAGGTCATAGAATGGTTTGCGTTGGAAGGGACCTTAAATATTATCTAATTCCAACTCCTTGCTGTGGGCAGGGACACTTTCAAGTCGACCAGGTTGCTCAGAGTCCCATTCAACCTTGACTTGAACACTTCCAGCAATGGGATATCCATGACTCCTCTGGGCAGCCTGTTCTAGGACATCACTGCCCTCACAGTAAAGAAGTTTTTCCTTGTCTAAACTTAATTCTAACCTAAACCTGCTCTCCTGTAGTTTGAAGCCGTTCCCCCTTGTCCTGTCAGCACATGGCCCTTGTGAAAAGTCCCTCTCCGTCTTGTAGGCTCCCTTCAAGTGCTGGAGGCCACAGTTAGGTCGCCCCAAAGCCTTCTCTTTTCCAGGCTGAACAATTCAAATTCTCCCAGCTTTTCCTAATGCAAGAGGTGTTCTATCCCTCTGATCATCTTGGTGTCCCTCCTCTGAGCTCACTCCAACAGGTCCATGTCATTCCTATGCTGAGGAGCCCAGAGCTGGATGCAGCACTGCAGGTGAGGTCTCAGCAGAGTGGAGCAGAGGGGTAGGATCACAGAACTGTTAGGGTTGGAAGAGACCTCTGGAGATCATCCAGTCTAGCACCCCTGCCAAGGCAGGGTCATCTAGAGCAGGTTAGCACAGGAATGCATCCAGAATGATCAATGTCTCCAGAGAGGGAGACTCCATAACGTCCTGGGCAGCGTGTTCCAGTGGTCTGCAGCCCTCAGCTTTAAGAAGTTTTTCCTTGTGTTGAGTTGAAACTTCCTGTGTTGCAGTTTATGGCCATCGATCCCATCCCTCCTCTTGTTGGCCACACTGCTTTTGATGCAGCCCAGGATACAGTTAGATTTCTGGGCTATGAGGACACAAGGCTGGTTCATGTCCAGCCTCTCCTCCACCAGCACCCCCAAGTCCTTCTGGGCAGGGCTGCTCTCCATCTGTTCCTCCCCCAGCCTGGATTGATATCAGGGATTGCCCTGACCCAGGTGCAGAACCTTGCACTTGTAAAAG
The DNA here is from genome assembly GCF_001447265.1 of Sturnus vulgaris. The sequence continues at coordinate 21,719 of NW_014650894.1, forward strand.
TGCATGAGATTTCCCAGGGCCACTTCTCGAGCTTGTCCAGGTCCCTCTGGATGCCATCCTGTCCTTCAGATGTGTCAGCAACACCACTGAGCTCAGTGTCATCTGCAAACCTGCTGCGGGTACACTCGATCCCTTTGCCTTTGTCATTAACAAGATATTTAATAACTCTGATTCCAGTACGGACTCCCGAGGGACACCACTTGTCACTCATGTCCATCAGGACTCTGAGCCATTGACTACTATCCTCTGGATGTAGACATCCAGCCAATTCCTTATCCATCTAATAGTTCTCCCATTGCATCAATTTCTCTCATATTGGAGAGAAGGATATTGTGGGGGACTGTCAAAGCTTTAAAGAAATGCAGATAAATGTCGTCTGTAGCCCCTCCCTTGTCAGCTGATGTAGTCACTCCATCATAGAAGGCCACTAGTTTGGTCAGGCGGGACTTGCCCTTGGTGAAGCCATGCTGGCTGTCCCAAATCACCTTTCTGTTACCCACAGAATAGTGTATACCTTAGCACACCTTCTAGGAGGATCTGTTCCATGATTTTCAGGCACAGGGGTGAGGCTTGGTAGTTCACAGGGTTTTCTCTAAGCTTTTTAAAGATGGGTACAACGATTGCCTTTTTCTGTTTAGCTGGGGCTTCTGACTGCCATGACTTTGCAAATATCATGGGGACTGGCTTGGCAACTACATCATCCAAGTCTCTCTGGACTCTGGGATGCATCTCATCAGGTCCCTAGTTTGTGTTCTTCAGATAAGAGCATAGTTTGTGTTCTTCAGATAAGGTCTTACCTGGCCACCTGGGGCAAATAACACTGATGTTAAAATTACCATGCTTTCTTGGTGAATTGTGTGATAATTCACTTTATATGTTTCAGTAATAAGAAAAACAATTGCTGTGTTTGATTCTTACATTAATTGTATGTGCAGTCTGTTCTCGTCACATTATTGACTTCAGTTGAAAAATAATTGTGGTTAAAATATGTTTTTATTCATAAACTTTGCTCTGGAACCTTTGCAATCTACTAACCACTTTTAAGACGTGGCTTCTTGCTATAGAAACTGCAGCAAACTACAGTGACCTGGGGACTTTGTACATTGTTCCATTTGTGAACACTGACATCTGGAAAACTATGTGGAAATGAAAAATAAGTGCATTCAATGAATGTTTATGGTAGCTGTTGAGAATGTACTTAAAATTTAATAATCTAAGTATGAAAATCCTGTATGGATTGCTCAAAAATGTTGCTTTCTGTGCTATTGTCTCCATGGGGATATGTGGTTATGTGTTGGTGCATGCTAAAAACCATTTTGAGTCTTCTTGTTTGTGCATATTATGAGAGTTACTGAAGCTATAAGTGTATAACCAAGACTGAGCTTAAATAAGACAAAAATAGAGGCTGGTGTTAAATACATTAGCTACAAATTGTGGTTAAGGATTTATTTATAGTTTTCAGAGAAATTATGTACAATTAAATAAGTTTTATTGTAACTTAGACTTTATACATGCACATACATGTAAATTATCCTATTTTCTTTTAACAGACCATTTGATTTTCGCCCATTAAGTATGTGCTATGGAGAATGCAGAATATAAGTTGTCCAAAATTCTGTAAATGCTCTTATTCCACAGTTGTTTTCTCATTATAACATAGGTTCAAAACGTTCCATTTTCACTTAAACTCATTCTGTTTCTTTTGATGAAAAACCTTGAAATTGCAAAATCTATTTAGACAAACAACTGTTGTTCGTGTTTTGGGGATATTACAAAAGAGTGCCTACTGACTGTTTTGTTTGAGTGGATTAAAGGAAAATGTCTATTGCAGTGTCTGCATTAATGATTTTAACAGTATTTTGCAGTGCAGCTGTGAACTGTTTTGTTGGGAAACTCCAGCTTTGCCTGTAGCTTTCATTCTCTTGAGTGAATAAAAATTAATGTGCAATCATCACTCCACCGAGAAAGCCTTTCACTTAAAATACTGTTTATTTGAATAACTGAGATATATTAAGAAGGGGCTGATGCACATTATATGTTGCTGGACTGAAATATCTGGCATCAGTACATGTTGGTAAAATAGGATTTGTGAAATGTTAAGAGTAACAGAGGCTTTCCTGTGTCTTTGGGAGAGTATTAGAAACGCCATTCCCTGGTTCAACAGACCTTTCAGTGAAAAGGTGTGTTTGTGGAGCTGTATTTTTGTTGCTTATTCCCCAGCCTTATATTCTCCTGTCACAGTTTCAGCATTCAGGCTTGTAAGAATAAATTAATGTTTGCAGGTTGCTGGAAATAGCTAGGAGTATGGCTTGGTTCTGTGCTACTGAATGTGCCTTCAATATGTCAAAATGATTAAGAAGGTATTACTTTCTTACTCCTCTTGAGGCAAAAAAAGCATAATTTCCTTGAAAATCTACTTCCCTGCTTCTGCTTTCACCCCCTGCTTCCAATTCTAATGGGAATTTAGGCAAAACTAATCCTTCCTTGCACTATCATGTATAAAACATTTGAATATTACTAATGAATTCCATATGTATTTGAAACAGGTCTAAGTGCTATGGAGCTATGTAGAGGCCACTACAAGAGTAAGACCACTCTAAAAGCAGTATTCTTTTTCTTAGTGTTCTATTTGTAAAAGGAAACACTTCCTGTGAAAAGGAAATTAGTTCCATTGAAAAGGAACTATTCTCATGCTTCCCTGCTAGAAGTTACAATATTTTCATGCCTTATTATGCATAAAACAAGACAGAAATTGGACTTTGTGCTCTACCTGTTAGAAAAAGAGATGGCCTTCAGAAAAAGGAAGTAAGTTCTGAGGTTACAATCCATTTTCTATATGGGTAAATCTACAGAAATTCTATTATGAAACTTTCAATTGCTTATGATGCACTAAGAAACTGTTAGTTAAATTTCTTTAATGAGAAGAGAGATGCCTTGCATTTTCTACAAAATGGTTCTGGTTTCAGAACTGTAATCTGAGAAAGGCCAGAGCTGCTAAAGCTTGATCTTAGAGTAGTCTGGCATAGCAATGTTAACAGTTTTAAGAGCCACAGTCAGAAGTGATTCTCAGTATTTATTAAAAGAAACAGACTCGTTTGTGGGGAGGAGGAATAAATGGATCGTCTTGTACAGTTTTGCCACAGTAATCATTTAGAGCACCAATAAAGTGAACCTAATATTGAGGATTCAGTAACTGTCACCTCTCACCTTTTCTTATTTGCTTATATGCATGAGAAAGTGGTATTTACATACGTATTTTGCAGGGGTTTTGCAGACTAATTCCTGAGATTTTGTGAATTTTGTATTGAGAATTATTACTTTATACAATCAAGAAATCTTTAATCCCACTAATGGATGATACTTAAGAAGTTGTTAAGATCTTTCCGCATTTAAGATCTTTGAATACTTAATAGAAAGATCTTATTTAGCAAATTTTAGAAGGAATGAAATTGTTAACAACTAGAAGAAAAAAATACCAGATTTCCAAAGCTTTTTTTATATGATGGTCAGCTGTAGAGAGTTTGATACAATAGTAGTTCTCATCTCATGGTTAAAGGAATTTTTAGTCATAGAGCAAGAGCTTTCTGTAATTAAAAATAGAAATTGAATTTAAGGAAAACTAATGTTTTAAATTTTTAATAGGATTTCTTATGTCTAGTGACTGACATCTGTATTGTTGATGGAGCAAAATATGTGGCACAGTGTTTATTACAGTTAGTAAATGCCTGCTCTGGGGAGTTCACCTGGTTATAAAGATGCCCTTCACTTGAAAAAGGAAGGCTGTAAATTTAATGATACTAAACTAAACATGATGGCTTCAGTATGAGGAATATATCTGAACATGCATAGGATTATTACAATTCAAAATTTTTATAATGTTCGTGAAAATATGCCTCTCTACATTTAATATAAATTGTCAGTCATGAAAATTTGAAGGTTATGTAAGTTCTTCCTTAGAAAGTTTTTACAAAGCTGACACTGGATTAAGTTAGTCAATCTTTAGTATTCTGTAAGAAGCCTCTGGGACCTGGATTTCTTGGGGGGAAAAAAAAGAAGAAACTTGATCTGAGTTTGTATTAGAGATACCTTTTTGAACTACTAACATGTAGATTGCATTTTAATCACTTGTAGGAATAGCTTTGGCCAGTCTCTTCTCTGACAAGTGTGGAAGGTGCCTGGACTGGTGCTGCCCAGCCTAGTGGAACATTGCTTTGGTGGTCAAATTTTTACAGTACTCTGAAATCTTATTGTTTACACCTACCAAACTGTGGTAGCATAAGCAAGAGGTAGAGTGCATGATATTGAATAAAACGTCGAGAAGGGGTGGGTATAAAAGGAAAGCAAGAATAAATCTATGCTTTAAGAATATTTTCCCCTGATATGTTGATTAGTTTTCTGTCACAGTAAAAGGAGAATAATGAAATGGTTCTGAAGGTATTTCAGAAAAAATAAGGAAAGATAAAGGTGTTTAAGGGACAGTACTCCCGTCATCCAGATAAATATGGAAGCTTTTTATGTATGGCATATAATTTTCAGCACTCAAGGCGTGTTAAATAATCTGTGTGCAAAGTCAGTCACGTAGGGAGCATCGGAAATCCTTAAGCAGCACTCAAGAGGAGTAAATGCTGACATTTAAGGTGACAGAGCCCATCAAAGAGAATATGCAAACACAGGTGTGCAGTTGAGATTTACATCAATTTAGGAGATAAAAGTATTAAAATTTTACTATAAATGAGTAATTACATCAGTGATGCCTGACAGTTTCTGGCAGTAAAAGGCACTAACAGATTTAAACATATTTAAAGGGAAATTTGTGAATATTTAAAATATTATAGTTATTGAAGAAAATATTTTAATCTCAAAGTAAGTTGTTCAGGATATGAAGGAATGATGTAAAATAAATGGTTTTACAAGTAAGTGACACTTGGGCTTCAGCTACAAAGCTGTTCTTGACATGGTCAAAAATACCTCCTTTGAAGCCCTCAGTCTGAGTTTCAGCCTTTTGTCTGCTTTGCTGTACATAATTTTAAGTCTCCAAGACCTGCCACTTGTTCTTAGACATCAAATGGAAGATTTGTCCTTTTAGCATATGCAGCTGTGATACATCTTGTACTGGTTTGGAACATCTAATGAACTTCTGGGTCCATTCCACTTGGTTCTTGTGAAAACTTGCCACAAAACCTGTTCACCTTAACCAGTCACACTTTCTCTGCCTGGGGACGGTCTTGGGGTCTCTTCTGTTCAGGTGGGCAAAATATTCTGTGGTTACTTTCAAAGTGCTGTGTGTGTGGAGGTTTTGTTGTGTTTTCTTCTTTTCCCTTTGACACTTTAAACAGCATTTTGAAGATGTCAGTAGTTCCATTTGTCTTGTCTGTGAAAATCTCACAGCTTTGCTTGCAAAGTTCCCTGCATCTGTGTAGTCCGTCTCACAGTGGTGGTCATCATTCTGCTGCTTTTAATTTCCTTTTAACTTTTCTAAAATAATATCAAACCTAACATATTTCTTCCTGTTCTATCCAATAGTTGAGAAAGGTAGGGCTTTTTTTCTTGTTAGTTTTTTCCTTCCCTTTTATTTGCTTTCTATCTGCCATGATACTTCCTTCTTTCTTCTTTAAGCCTTTCTTTGTGTGGTGTTTTGTCTTTTCTGTGAGTGTCCTTTGCCATTTTTACAGCCTTCAATTTTAGATCAGATTTTCTTATCTGTTCCCGTTCTCTAGAGCTCTTGCAGTGCCCCTAGCCTCATGACATTTTAGTGTGTGATCTGCTCCTGTTTTAATATACAGGTTAGGAACTGAAGAATTCAATTTTATTTTGATTGTGGAACTTGGCTTATGACATCCTTCTATTTTGAGTTCAATTCTTCCAGGCATGGCTTTTGCAATGGGTTTTGAACCCAGGTTGTAGAAGATGCAGTGGAACTGTCTGGAACTGGTCATTTGCATGTGAAAGTGTCTTTTGGTGACTTCAAGGGTGTTTGACACAATATGACACCTGCTCTTTTTAATGCCCCCGAGGTCTGTGCACTGGGATAAAGGCTGTGAAATTGGCTTAATACGGTTGGATTTTTCTGACACAGGTGGATTGCTGCTTGTCTTGTTTTTTTCCTAAGTATTACTGGATGCTTTGATTTTTTGCTGTACCTTTCCAGGAATTTAACCTATATACTGGAATATGGAGTGGAGTAGAATGCAAAATTTAATTCTGATTTTATTTTTTGGTGTTATTCTGGCCATCATTTTGACTGGTTTCCTTATCTTCAGACTTTTAGTACCTCTTTATTTCTTCCAGGAGAAATAAAAATTAATAGTCATTATCCTATCTTAATCTGTGGTGTAAGGATGTTGTATAATAGGATTTATATTTCCTGCAGTGCTTGTTCACTATTATCTTTCTGCATTGTGCAAAAGAAATGAACTTCTAAGTGTAGTATATTTCATCTTGAATACACCTGTGTTGCTGTTTTCACTCCACAGAGCAGAAAAAAAATCATGCTTAAATTGAACTTTCTTACTTTTGAATAGCCTCTTGAAATTTAAAAAATATTATGACCTATTAAATAACTTCTAGTTTAGATGCCTTATTTTTTGGGTAACAGCCAGCTATTGCAGAATCAGATGTCCTAATTTTTACATACTGTTATAAAGCACATTATTTTAATAAATGCTTTGGATCATAGTAGTAGGGAAGGAATGGCAGGTGGGAATAGTCAGTTGGGGGAGCTAAAGGTCTTTAGTGCATCTGCAGGCATTTAAGAGGAAGAAATAAAAATTGCAAAATAAAATGGAAAGAGCAAAATGCATTAGCGATGGAATTTTTTTCACAGCAGCTCTTTGATGCAGTTGAAGTGCTTTTTTAGCTGCTTTAAGCAGTAGAAATTAAACTTCTTTAATTTCCATTTTCATGATCAGAGTGGTCCTATGAGAGACTTTCTGATATCACTATTATGCTTTCTTCAAAAACATTGATGTTGGTAGTCGGGCAGTTGTATAAATATTCGTAGTTCAGCTTCTTGAAAAAATGCTTTATGGCTGCCTTTATTTGGTACAGGAGATCCTAAAGTCAGATGTGGATTAATGAGAATGGGGACTAATTTGTGTTCCTATTAAGGACAGATACATTTGAAAGAATACTCAATATCATGTCTAGCCACTAAAGGGCTGTGACTGCAATTACTCATTTTGGAACAAGTGTTTAATCCAGAATATTCTTTTGATAGGGTTTATGGCTTTTCATTTCAGAGGCCTCGAATAATATTTCTTCCTTTCCCAAACAGGATGGGGAAAAGTAGAAATTGGAGTTCATATTACTTTGTGGAAACTTAGGCCAAGCTAAGGCAATAACTATGCAAGTAGGCTATGACTTGCATTTGCTAAGGAAATGGTTCTGAATTATATCTTATTTTTCCACTACTTAAATCTTGTATTTGCCCCTTTGCTTGAAAACCAGTGATGCTTATCTCTAAGTGGACAGCAAAGGTCATAAGTGATGCATGCCTAGGTGGGAAATGTGCCTTACTGACAAGAATATGTATTCTGTCATTTAACTCCATGCTTAGAGTCATAACAGAAACAAAATTGTATGTGGAAAAGTTTAGGAGTAGGGTGGTTTTTAAGTACTGGAGTTTGTTAAATAAGACAGTGAAACATGTACTATTAGTGCTCTAAAAAATGTCGTGAGTTATTCTCATCTAAAAGTAACTGGGTTGATTGCCAAGCTGCCTGAGTATTCTAGTGAGCTAACATTTTTGGGAATGGGTAGATGGGATAAGGTTTGATTAAAATATTTGAGCTTAAAATGAGTAGTAGTATTCTCTCACAGAATTTTAAAATAAAGCTTGATTTTTAAATTTTTCTTTTTATTTATTCGTGCACTGTCAGGATTTATGGGGGGGCTCTTTATTTACTCTTCTCTAATGCATCCTTGAGCTGTAAGCCTTACTTTGTTATTAGTTATGGAGTAAACTGGTGCATTTTGCTGCAGTAGTTCTAGTTGCATTATTTATTTGCACATATGGTGTTGGTGATATTCTATGAAGTTGTAGAATCGAGTAATAGATGTGATTAAAGAATATATAGCTACTGGGGATGTCCTTGTTCACCTTCATAAACATAATGAACAACAGTTTGTAAATGATGCAAAATGCTAATTAAAAGTTTTAATTTGGCAATCATCTCAGTTTGATTAGAAGCAGGTGCTAATTATCTGCAGAACTCTAAATGACCCTTAGGTCTTTCTTATTGCATAAAATTGACTTGTGGAAGGGAAGTCAAACACCACAAAATGTACAGTTACTTATGCCCCTTTAGAGCACTGGGGCACTATGATTCTTACTAAATGGCTTTGTGCACTTCATCATTTGAGTTAAACAGGAGCTTTACAGTCCACTGTAAGGCTGAATCCTTCTCTTCTAGGTACTATATATGTTCTATATATGTACTATATACATGTAGAAGTACATTCTCTAACTGCTTTGAAAAAGTTATGTGCTTTGAAATAAAAGTTGTGGAAAAGCCTGCAGTAAAGATACGATGAATAAAAATATCCTTCTTCTTAATGTAGCTGAAAGCAGCTAGACAACATTTGAAATACAGTCTGAGTCCTGAGACAGATGTTCTGTTCTAACTCTGGATTTCTAAAGTAAAATTGAAATAGCAGCTGTGCCAAAAATTTAGTGGAATATAGGACATTGTACACCAGACTCTTCAGTTTAAGGCAGGAAGAATGGAAAGGGGACCCACACTACTTGTGTGATAATGTGCTCTGGCACTCAGTATCTGACCAGGTCATACGTGACTGCCATATATATATAAAGGCTTGGAAAAGGTGAAAAACTAGCAAATACTAATCTCACCCTTAGAGATTTTCAGTTATTAGCAGTTGGTAATTTTGGATTCTTGGGAGAAATTTAGTATAGACAAGCAGAAAGGTGTTATCGAGTATCTTCTTTTTTCTTTAAATATTTTAGACTTTCTTTTCAGGAATGAGAAAAGAGAAAATTGGGAAATCAATAGTGTATTTTTAAAAATGATACCCATATGTGGTATAAGAAGAATTTTTTTTTCAATAATCAATGTGTTAAGTTCTTTTTTAGTGGTTGAAATTAATAATGTTTGAAAAAATAATTTATTTTTTACATAGCAGTGAATGCAATAGCTCTGGAGATGTTTATATTGTTCCTTAATACAGCAGCATAAAAGCTGATAGGATGGTTTCTGCAAGATGTAATTACTCTGCAAGTAGAATTTACTAGCTGCTGTTTTGACATAAGCTTCAGAAGATGGTCTGCCAACTTTGAAACACTCTTCCTGGCTAATCCAATGATTGAATCTAGAGAAATATTTGTTAACAAGTTTCTTTAGAATTGCATGTGATGTTACTAGCCTGATTTGTTGTAAATAAAAGAAAACTGTTTGATGTATTTATTAGAAAGGTCCTCTGTTAGCTCTTCAGTCATGTGTGACTCTAAAATGTATGTGGTAGTGTTTCTAGGTAATTCTGTAGTAATGGTTTTCTTCAGCTTTCCTTTAAATGGATATAGGGAAATGTTTGTCAGAAATGTAGAAGACTGAACCTGTATCACTGACTTTCTCTGTGATTATGGTAACCATCAATTAGCTGTATAGTGAGGCAGATCATAAAGTACTCTTTCTGTGCCCACTCTTGACTCTAAAAAATGCCCAAACAATGTTTCAATTGATGGATAAGAATAGATAATAATTCCAAGTGCTGCCCTTTATATTTTTTAGGTATGCCAGCAAGCTGAACTAGAGCTAAAATATGTAGCTGTAATACTTTGGAAGATAAAATTTTCTTCTTAATGAATTTGTGCTTGGCCAAAATGAAATTGATAATCATCAGGTTTGTGAATGACAGATTAACGAGCCTCTGGAATATTTTCTTTAAGGCTTGTCATACTTTTAATTGGTAGGAGAGCTGGGAATGCTAGGAGAGAGCTGGTGTCCTTTGCTAATCAAGCTAGTATTCATTAACTGGCTGATTACACTTTAAATTTATATTCTCAAATTTAATGGTATCTAGGTTAATACTTGGATATTCAAGTGCTGGCATAATTTGTAGTGTGATGTGTGGCAATGGGGAAGATTGATTAGGAAATTATTTTTTTTTCTGCTTCATACCTAGAGTTGCAATTTAGCGAAGTATAGATTGACACACCACTTGTTTTTGGGAAGGGTGTTGTGCCACTTGAGTGTCAGGTGCTCTGTGACTAAAAGCAAATTTTAGGAAGTTCACTTTCTAAGGGCACCAGTGCCATGTGCACATAAATATCTGAAGCTGAGTCTTGGAAAAGGAAAGGACTGTGCATGGAGTTCTTGTTCTTACTGGGAGACTTAGAAACAGTAAAACTAAGTAGTTGCACATACATAGTAGTATAATGTGTGCATGCATCTTTATCTCTTCATTAAAACAGAGTAGGGATATCAGATTTGTTTTGAAGTTTTTGGACTACCTCACTGTCTGTGTTTATTTAACCAAGCCCTGCATATTAAATTATTCATATTTTAATCTAAATTTATGTGTCTTTGTGTTTCCAGGACAGTTCTGTGTTTAAAGTCAATGAACAAACTGCATGACGAAAGCAAGAAAACTAGAAATAATGCAACTTGTCCTGAGTACTTGCTTCTTTCCCTTCCTCTCTTTTTCTATCTTTATTTTTCCTAAATCTCAGGAATTTTCAATGAATTGTTGAATTGTTTCAAGCTATACTACCTGACCCATGTCACTGAAAAGGGAAGATCCTTTTCTTGGTGTTCTTTGCTTGTGGAAAGCAAAGTCTGACATAGTGATAAGCAGCTTACTAAACTGGCTACAAATGAACAAAGCAAAACTAGTGAATTGTTTTCTGTGAGGTGAGTTTAATCAGTTTCATATGGAAGGTCAGATGATCACCAGGTGAGACCCTCAGAAGAATTCTGTCTGGTTTTTTTTAAATATTTTGAGCAGTACAGTGTTTTATCTGGTGAAGATCACTGAGTTCTGTCAGAATTTAAGCAGCCTGTTTATCTTTCCAATCTTGGTTAGAATCCTAAAAGCTGTATTTAATTGTATCTAATTTTTTAATGATTACTGGAATGTGTTTTTGCAGGTGCTATTTTAGGATGAAATTATTAAATATACAAACTGTAGTACTCTTATTTAAATAATTAAAAGCCCTAAAAACATCAGTAAAAAAGATGGCTTTGTAGCTGCTGTGAACCAAGAAAAACTGGGGTACATGTTTCATGATGCTCAGGACATGCCTGCATTGCTGCATCCAAACTGAAAGCTTGAGTTTGGCTTTAGACTATGAGTAGTGTATTTCTTTGCATTGCACCTTCAGTCAATTGGACATGAAAATAGTGAAATCATTAATGCCAATGGAAGATTATTTTTCCATGTTCCAGTCTTTAGGGAAGCCGGTTTTATTTTTGAATGCATTCTGGAGTAATTTCCTGGCTTTAGTTAGGGACTTGTTTCTTCTTTCTCATACTCTCTATTAGCTGAAAACATGAAGGCAATATGAATTTGGTGAAAAGGCAAGGAGCAAAATGTTTGTGGGACTGCTGAATGTTTGCCTAACCTATAAAATACTTGAGCCTGTAAGAAGCAAATTATTTTACATCTTTATGAATATTATTTATTTATATAATGAATTGTGCTTTGCAATAATATTTGTGTTTGTTTAAAAATTACAGTTTCTTATAAAACTGTGTTTTTGGTCTCACTGTCCACAGTCTTATCTAAATCTTTAGCCTTGGCCCATTAACCTGTTTTTTGTGAGGGTTCACCAGGATCACTTTCACCCCAACAATGTTAAAATTTTTGCTAGTGACATGCAAGAAAATCTAAAATGACGTCACTACATCTGTACAAAATTGATATGGTCAAATTACTAATAAAGAAGGATGTAGAGAACTTGAAGTTTGAAATAAAGCCTAATAGTGAAAAAAAAGGCTTTGTTGATGAAAATGAGCTAATTTGTTTTGGAAGAACAAATAAAGAAGGAAACCTTGCCTTTCCTTTTTCTTGTTCTTCCCCTAATATTGCTGGCATGTCTGTAAAACAGTTTCTGAACTCCTTTAATAGCTCTCTGGAAAACTCCACTCTCTCCTTGGCTGGGTTTGATGGAGTTATTTTTAGCAAGACATCCTAGAAGAAATAAAGGAATTGTAACCACCATTGCTATACAATGTGTGCTACTGCTTTGATATGGTCAGTGAGGGTTACATGGTGGCCAGGCTCTCCTAAGGAAATTCTACTAACACTGCATAAAACTGTTACATTTGAAAATGGAAGCCACTATGTTGGAATTAAGATGAAAACTTAAACTCCAGTACGTGAAAGGCAGGCTTGCAGGCTGATGCAGTGACTTAGATTTATACTTTCTTGGATAAGAAATAGATCATCTGGAAAGAATAATTTAGTTTTGGTACCTCTGTGTGAAATTCGTTTGTAGTTTCAGTGTCATGTTTGAAAAACAGGAATTTTTCGAAGCCTAACAAGAGTAAGATTGTTAATGAGAGTATTTTATGGGAAGTTGCATTTACAGAAATACATTTAATTGTTTTGATACAGCTACTTTGTTAAAGAAGAATGCTTTCTTTACAGGCTGCTTAGCTTTACGTTTTTACATGCAGAAATATAATGCTGTTGTGTATTTCCTCTGTCTTCAAAGCTGCATTCTTCTGCCTTGCTGGCATCTTTATTATTTTTTAAGGCTGATTTTCCTTGGAGAGTTACATCAAGATGCAGACAGGGTAACCATAAGCCTTCTCGACATTGCTGTCCTGGCTATTTCATATGCATATATCAAATCACTGTTTTTCACTAAGCTACTCCTCCAAGTTTGAAAATAAATGGTCCTTCCTATGACTTCCAAGAGAAGTGTGCTGTTTCGTTTTCTTGAGTTTTTCAATTTAGAAGGAAAAGGTTTTGTTTAAATGCCCATTTAAGCACATCCCTTCCCGTAGAGAGGAAAGACATTGGGTGACTTTATCTTGCATTTGGAGTCCGCACATCTCTTGTATGTGATGGCCTGAGCTTGGTTCCCGACTAGTCTCTAAAAACTAGCTTGACTGCAGCCTTGTATCAGCTCACTGCAGGTATTGGAGCACACATCCAGTTTATGGAGAGCAGTGTCACACAGCATATTGTGCTTTGGTGAAACTTCTGTCCATCTGTGTTTTGAGAAGATATTCTGCCTGCCTTAACATTTTAATTCCTTTCAATCAGGGACTACTCCCATTATACTTAATCAAAAGCATGTTATGCAAATGTGTGCAGATTTGGGTGTAAGAAGGATATAAAGTTATTAGAAAGTGTCCAAAGGAGGCCATGAGGATGATGAAAGGTCTGGAGGTGAAGCTGCATGAGGAGCAGCTGAGGGCACTGGGTCTGTTCAGCCTGGAGGAGACTGAGGGGAAACCTCAGTGCAGTTACAGCTTCTTGTGAGGGGAAGAGGAGGGACAGACCCTGATCTCTGCTCTGTGGGGACAGTGACAGGACCTGAGGGAATGGCCTGAAGCTGTAACAGGAGGTGTAGGTTAGATATTAGAAAAGGTTCTTCCCCCACAGGGTTGCTGTGCAGTGGTCACAGCACCAGCCTGACAGAGTTTCAGAAGTGTTTGGACAGTGCTCTTGGGAACATGGGGTGACTCTTGGGGTGTCCTGTGCAGGGTCAGGAGTTGAACTTCATGATCCTAATGGGTCCCTTCCAACTCAGCATATTCTATGACGTGTATTTATGTATATGCACTATTTAAGTTTTTTTATTAGGAAATGTAACATTGTGATTTTAAAATACTTGAAGTTGTTAAATTAGAGCATTGCTGCTTTACTTACTTGTTTCAAGAACTGCAAAAGCACTAACACTTAGAGGACAATAAAGATACCATTGTTCTCACTCCTTAGAAAAAGGAAAGTTAAATTCCTGAATACAAGATTAGATATCATTTTGTTAAATCTGTATTTAAAAATTAGTTGACACTGTTCTTTTTGTTACAATCTGATGAAGTTGTTTAAGTCCTTACTAACTGCGATTTATTCATCTTGCATTGTTTTAAGGCATATCTAGAGACAAGCAAAGATTGTCACAAATTTTATTTTTGAGAAGTTGACTTTTAAAAAGTGTGTTGTACAGTTCTTGTTAATGCTTAAAATTATTGTAGATTAAAATCTGCCCTTCTACTTGAGAGGGAAGGTTGTTTAACACTGTTGACCACTAGTGTTTTGCTGTTTTCTGCTTAATTAATTATTAGTTATCAATTACTGAACATGTTGCTCTTTTTCTCTTTTCAACTAAACTGATAATATTACAGGTTAAGTAATATTTTAACTCGTGCTAATAAAGTAAAAATATCCTAAAGTATTTCAGCAGTTTTGAAACAATTTCTTAATTTTAGATTGGTGAAGACCTGAAAAATGAATTGGCTAATGAGCTGAGTACGTCAACCCCTGGCTTCAGTCTGACTAAAGTAAAAGAACAAATGTTCTATAAGGTAAGTAAAAATTGCTGAGTCCCACAGATCTGCATTCATTCTCTCTCAGTTAGATGCAAAGTTACTAATTTTAAGTTTACCTAATAGTCACAGTAAATCCAATTATCTAAGACTAATGAGAGTTCCTCTACTTCATGTGCAAGTACCAGGGTGGAGGGAGGGACTGGGAAAATGAAGGAAGCTTTGAACTACTAATAATATCTTCTGTCTTCTTCTGCCATCCCTTTACTTTTGCCACCAAAAATGATCTTGAGTTTTAATGTTTCCTAGGCAAATGAATTAATTTACCTTACTGTTAGATTGTTTAGAATGGAGACATTCTCAAACATCTATTGCTGAAATTAGATTTGGTCTGATTGTATTAGTCAGAAATTTGCTTTGCAGGAGCAAGGGGAGAGGAAAAAAATTGCACTGTAGCCCACTGATTCTTTGGAGTAAAGTTGGTTGGGTTCCAGATCTGTTTGCAAAACCTTTTGTGTGTAGCTTATATGAATCAAATATTTCCAGATATTTGAAATAGAAATCCATTTTCAAATATCAAATTCAGTAAGTGATGCAAAGCTACATAATTGGATCAATACTTGTAGACACAAACTAAGGAATAGCTATTCATTATTTTGGTGAGAAAATATTGCTTGCTTATAGAAAGTCATGCAACTAGGCAAAATAAGCTACTTCAAAGTCAACATTTAATTTCACAGTCTTTGAGTTTTGTCTGCAGACAGTGTTTAAAGACAGAAAATGACTTAAAGCTTTACTGTTCCATCTTGAATCTTAGGGCTGTAAATATTGTTACTGTGTCATTTCGCTATTCCACAATGTGTTTTTTTTTTTTTTTCTTACTCAGGTTGGACTTGCAGATGCTGTGGATTTATTTAGAGCCAGAAAAGTATTTATTAAAGATGGCTTTGCCTATGTGCCATTTAAGGAGATTCATGTGATTGTTTTGAATAATTATAGAACAAAGTTGTCTAAAGCACTGGCGGTAAGTCAGATAAAGTCTGATTTTTACAACTTTTGTTGTATTGTTTGGTAACACTCTTGGACAGTAGCCTTTTGGGTCTTAAATTTATATCCTTCCATCTGGAGAATACCAGAAACCTTACTACAAGTACTGGCAGCACTAAAAAGCATTCATTGCAGGCTGAGTTAATTCCAAATGGTATTTAGCATATAATGTGCATTCTAAAGAAATTTGTGCTAGAGGATTTTAGAAATTGTTTCTCACAGAGGTAGTAACATGCCCTTTCATTCAACATGTTACCCCTATGCACACAACTGTTTTTTCTACTCATATCCATCTCTTTTCCCCCAACGTTTTGCAATAGTTTTTTGTTGGAACAAGTAAAATAGTTGTGGGGTTTTACCCTATGTTCTGTTGGTAAGATCTGAGATTAGCTCACTTGGTTAGAACATGGTGCTAATAATGCCAAGGTCATGAGTTAGTTTCCGTACAGGTCACCCACTTAAGAGTTGGGCTTGGTGGTCCTTTTGGGTCCCTTTTAACACTGAATATTCTGTGAACTCAAATAAGGATAAGCCAGAATATGTCAGGCAAAGATGAAGTTTTTGTTGTATGAACATTTGAGTTATCATATCTAGTTAGGACATCTGTGGTAAACACTGTGTATGAATGTCCTTCTGTTAGTAATTTGATGAAGCTCAGGAATTGCTAGTTTTACAATATGAGACTCTTTGCAGGGTTTGAAAGTAGGTTGTCATATCTAATGCACAAAATTTTAGTCCTAGAAAAATGCAGCATTGGATTGCTTTTCAAAAATGTTTTCAAAGCCTTTTATTCTTATGTTACATTAATGCCAAGGTTGACCACAAACATTTAGTAAACAAACAGTGGGAAGCAAAAATGCATTCCTTTATCAAATTAGAAAATTAACATACTGCAATCTTATCAATTTTGAATATAACTGGAGTCTGTGGAATTATTTAATGTACAGTGAAAATTGTGATAGTCTTATGTGAACATTTTCATTAGAACTCTTTAACAGAACTGCAACTAGAGATGTCTGTATTTGAGTTGATGCATAATGTTTTTGCTGAAAGCTGATAACACTTGTGTGGGATTTAAAAAGAAAGAATGTATTCTACAGAAATGTGGTGAAATATGCAGGTTATCTGCATCTATTCAAAATACTTTTGAGAAGCTTTATGAACTCTGAAATTTACATCTTGTGTGAATAGCTGAGAGCTCTGAAAAACAGTAAGAACTGCAATGAGTAGGCCCTGACTTAGTTTGAGCAGAAATCTGAGAACACACACACTGTTTTACATATTGTTCATTTCACTCAGATTGCCTTCTTAAAGCCAATAGCTGCTTTATAGGAAAGAAGTACTTCTTTATGTTGCACTTTCTAGTCATGGTTTAGAAATTTGAACACTCATGACCTAGGAAAACTATCTTCTACATAATTGCTGTATTTGAAGTTATTGTGGTGCTTCAGGTTCACATTAGTATATTAATATATAAGCTTTGTTTATTAAAGTTTACCATGTTTTCTAGGTAAGGAATAAAAGATTAGTGATTTTTGTCCTATTCCAAAGCTCCTAATTGTTCTTGGGGGCGGGGGGGGTGTTTGATTACTAATTTAGTTTGAGAAACTGTGTTTAGTAAACTGTTTCAGCTAATTTTAGCCAGCACTGCTGAGAGATGCAAGAGATATTATTACTGAGTCTTTGGAAATGAAGGCCAAAGTTCCAGCATGTGTTACAGATGTCAGTCTAATGTTAACTGTTAACACCAGAGGCTTAACTGAAGTGTGGTAGCTGGCAGCTGGATACTTAGTGTAGTTTTCACTGGAACAAAATTATAAACATCAATTACATTTCAGTGAAATTGTAAGAATACACTTTTAAAAAAAGGATTGTGTGTATATAAATCCAGAGGATAATCTTAACCATTTTCGTCAGCTGTATCTGGACTGAAGAGGCAGAAGTTATGACACAATAGCATAATTCAAGTATTGTTTGTGAAAAGTAGTTGTTGAAATACTATTTGATCTAGGCCCAGGTTCTGCAAGTACAGCTGGTTTAGCTGTGCTTTTGTAGGACATGGATGCTTTTTTGTGTGTGCTGCAAAGGAGAAATCAGCCAGGAGAAATGTGTTTCATTCCAGGCACTCTGGTGATACAGAGGTCTTCATGACTTTTGCACAGAAGTTGTGCATCTTGGCTAGACTTAATTAAGATGTAATAAAGCCTTGAACATCATCACCTGTTTTGTTATTTTGTCTGTTAATGAATATATCAGATAACATCACCACTTTGGTAAGTGTTACTTGTGTGTTCTTTTGGGAGTATGTTTTAGTGGTTTTGCAGCATCTGGGTGTTCATACTTCGTCCTCAGCACTTTCTAGTGGACAATCTTTGTATTAGAATTAGAGAATTAAAGACTATAATGGTATGATAATCTGAATTAGACTTAAATGCTATTTCTAAAGAAGGGGTTTGTAAAATTAGGTTAAAAAATTGTATCTTTTGTTAGACATTTTGATTTCACTGGGTTAAAAATTGTCTGGATGGCCGGGTCCCAGCTGTGGTGCTGAATGGAGCCACATCCAATTGGTGTCTGGTCATTAGGGGTGATCCTCGGGGCTCAGTATTGGGCCCAGTCCTGTTTTACTGATGATCTAGATGAGGGAATCAAGTGTACTCTTAGTAAATTCAAGTACCATCAAGCTGAGTTGGAGTGTGATCTGCTGGAATGTAGGAAAGCTCAGCAGATCTGGATCTGGGCAGACTGGATAGATGGGCTGTACAAGGTTCAACACAGCAAAATGTTGGATCCTACACTTGGCTTACAACACTCCCAGACAGTGTCACAGGCTGGGGTAAGAATGCCTGGAAAGCTGCCCAGCAGAAAACCTGGGGGTCCTGGTTTACATTCAGCTGAACATGAGCTAGCAGTGCCCAGGGGGCCAAGAAGGCCAGTGACATCCTGGCCTGTGTCAGCAATAGTGTGGCCAGCAGGAGCAGGGCAGGGATTGTCCCCCTGTACTCAGCACTGCTGAGGCCACAGCTCGAGTGCTGTGTCCAGTTCTGGGCCCTCACTGTGAGAAAGACACTGAGGGGCTGGAGCGAGTCCAGGGAAGGGCAATGGAGCTGGGGAAGGGTCTGGAACACAAGTCCTGTGCTGCAAGTCAGTGGCTGAGAGAGCTGGGACTGTTTTAACTTGAAGAAACAGATGCTCAGGGGAAAGCTTATTGTTCTCTACAACTGCCTGAAAGGAAGAGGTTGGTCTCCCCTTCCAGGCAGTTTGTGACAGGAGAAGAAGACAGCCTCAAGCTGCACCATGGAGGTTCAGGTTGGATAGCAGGAGGAATTTCTTCACTGAAGGGGTGGTTAGATGTTGGAGTGGGCTACCCAGAGAGGTTTTGGAGCTGCTGTCCCTGGAGGTGTTGAAGGAAAGACTGGACACGGCACTTGGTGCCATGGTCTATTAGATGAGGTGGGGTTTGATCGTAGATTAGACTTGATCATCACACAAGTCTTTTGGAATGTGATTGATCCTGTGACTTTGGGCAATACTTTTGCTTTTAACAGTCTGCTGTATACTTCTAACAAACAAAATACCCTGGTTATAGATATTGGAGAGATGGTTTTTCAAGCATGTAGTTTCTTACAGCTCTCATTATTGGCACAATTTTTCAATGTTAAAACATCATTGTTTTCCAGTATGGGTTATTCGTGCAGTATTATTATTTGTACTTGATCTGTGTTTTGCTTCACGAAGCTTATTTGGTGCTACTCAAAGTAGTCACATGCACAGGTTTTTGGAAGGAGTTATGCGTACACAGGAGCCATGTTATGGAGAAGGCCTGCCCTGTCTTTTCCAAGGTGCTCTGAAATTGTATACCTTATGGGAACATGCTTGTGCTAAAGATGCACTTCCTAGGTCTCCAAAGCATTGAATAATTTGGGTGGTTGCTTAGCCTTGTTACATTGCTCACTACATTGCAGATGTATGCCACCATCCTGCATGTTAGAGTGATTCTAGTTGAGGTTGTAAGGGAGGAATAGAATGAGAGTGAATTGATGTGTTGACACTGAGCTTTGAAAGAACAGTAAATAATTCATAGCACTAGACTTTTTAAAAAAGTTTTATGTTGATACTGGCAGAAATTCAGTTCAGTCAGTTATGCTTTAATCACTTACTAGTCAAGCCCATGAAGCATTCAGATGTTCTCTTTCATCATTTAAAAACAAGTTTGCCATCCCAACTGTGTCTGTTTTTTGAGGCTTTATAATAAGAGGAGTTGATATTAGTCAAGCCTTCTTGGCAGTTCCAAGTACAACTGAAGATGTTAATTTTATGTGCATAATCAATACTGCAAAGGCCTTCTTTATGTATTCTCTGACCCGTTTGATAGTAAATAATTTCCTTCTGCCATTAATGATGATTAAACTGCAGAAAGCTTAAACATTTTCTGTAACATGTGAGCTGTAGTGTTTGCTCAACAATTGTTTTATAATGTAACACAATTTAAATTCATAGAAGTTTCCTTAATGTTTTATTCATGAGGGTTTCATTATGTTTACACTAACATACAAAATTATGCATCTCATATTTGAGGAAAGTAGTTTTAAATTTTGATTAAAAAAAAAAAAGAATCAGAAGATTCAGCTTAGTGTCATGGCTCAGACCCACAGACCCATATCAGAGCTCAGTACTGCACAAAAGAAGGTTGCTCCAGAGAAATCTGAAGTGGGACAAAGGGGGAGAGGATGGAAGAAGCAGCTTGACACATGGCTACAGGATGGAAGGGGGAGCCCACACTGAAGCAGATGGAGAGTTCCTGAAGCAACCGCAGCCTGTGGAGAACCTATGCTTAAGTATTTTTGTTTTCCTGAAGGGTTGCATTCCACGGGAGAAAGCCATGCCAGAGCAGGGGGAATTGTGAGCAGGCAGGAGCTGTGGAGAGGAGCTGTCCTGGACCCATCACAGCTGTCCCTGGTGTCCACCCCTGCTGCCCTGGGTGGGAGATGTGGGAATCTCAGGTGGAGGAGCACAGTGCAGCTGATGAGAGAGGGAAACAAAGGTGTTGTCTTGTTTGTCTCTGCTCCTCATTACCTTAGTCTAATTGACAGTAAATTACATTTATTTCTCTCCATTGAGTCTGCCTTGCTTGCATGATAATTGTTTATCAATCTCCCTGTCTTTATCAGCATCTGTGTGGGAATTTGGCCCTTAGGTTGGGGTGAGTTAGCTGTGGCTCTTCTGTTATTTTGTCATGAGGCTTGTAATTCTGCTGAGGTTGGGTACTGGAGGAAAGGAGGCTCAGCAGTCTGGTTCCAGCTCACACAGCCATGTTAGCTTCTGTGTTTCCTGAGCTCTTTGTCTGAAACAGCTGCCTGATAAATTAAAGATGTGTGGATCCTAGATACTGAAAAACCTGACTCTGACTGGGATGCCTCCCAGTAGTATTTGAATCAAATAGATTGAATCTTTGTCATTTTACCTTAATGACCATTACATTCAGAAAATGCTTTGTCCTAAAGTTTTAGTGTTTTTTGAACAATATATTTTAAAGCCATAAGCTGATGCTTGAGAATGTGTAAATATTCCTGCTGTGTGAGTGTTTTTATGGTGTGTTGAAGAGTTTATTTTACAAAGACTTGTAATTATCTATGCTAGCATAACTGAGCCATAGATTTATTGTTCTTGTTTTTAAACACTGCCCCTTTTTTTGCCTAGCAATTGAAATAATAACTTAGCTGCTCTCTGAATTACTGCAAAAAAGTTGCTTTTGTGCAAACTTTTTGTCAGAACATCATATAAGATCTTGCTGTTCACAAATTAAATTTTTAACCTAGAAGTAGCACTAATTGATGCCAGAAGAAATTAATTCCAATATTAATACTTACAGTCTTGATAGTGTTTTTCTTCCTAATTTAATACCAGCACTTTTTTACTTTGAATTATTATCTTGTGTAATCTGAAAAAATGTCTACAAATAAAATTGTTGGGTTTTGAGGACTTGCTGCAAAAGGAAGACCTCACTGGTGTTTTCTAATTCTGTGTATTTTTTCTTAATTCCTTTCCTGATTTGGCATGTAATCTCTCTAATAGTTAGAAATAGGAATCAAGTAAGTTGTATTACTAATATTTGCAATGATATGTCTTTTAAAATGAAATTTTAGTCAAATAAATTTGCTGTTTTGGTTGACTTATGCTATAGGTATAAATAACCTCCTAATTCAGAAAAGTATGAGTATACATAGCACCATCTGTGAAACATTTTCCTCCTAAAACACCTACATTTTTAAGCAGTGGAGCAGAAGGCTTTATGTGGTGGCATTAATGTTGAGAAAGTATGATTGATGATGGTCTTGTCACTTGAAATTCATTTCAGGTGTTGTGTTCCCAGTGTTAACTTAAAGTAATTCACTGTAACATAAATGGATGATTTTTATAATGTGCACATACAAGGTTAGAAAGGTAATAACTTAGGCAGTGTAAGGTAAAACATGATTACAGTGACTTTGTCCTCTGAACCTCTCAGGTAAAGTTTGCACTGAGAATTTTACAGAGAAGCAGCTGGTCTTCATGTCTGCATATTACAAGGTCATTGTCTAAGGCACAGGTCAACTGAATAAAATGGTGATATTTTGAGTGGGAGAAGGGATATTCAGGGAAATTATTTAGAGAGTGTGTATGTGTCAAAAGAAGATTGAAGCTTGTATGTGGACTTGTTACTAGACTTCTTTTGTGGCTTTTTTTTTTTTTTGGTAACTGTCCCACTGCTGTCTGTTTTCTAAAATACATCCTTCAGTGTTTTATCTCCTCACTAATTGAAGTGCATGTGTTCCTTCTAGAGACCACATAGATTGCTAGCATAAAATAATTATAAATAATGTTAGGAGGCTAAATGAAATTTGACTGTATGCAGTGATAGCTGTAGCAGTATCTATCTGGAGTTAATTTCATCTGCTGTACTCTGGCTTAGCAAGTTTATGAGCAGGCAATAAGAAATGGGTTGAATCACTAAAAATTTTGATGACTGCCTCTCCAATTGCATGATATTTTTTTCACCCGTTTTGCAATAAAATATGGAGAATGGCTGCTCTCCTTAGCAAAGTGTTATGATGTCCTAAGCCAAGGAATGTACATTGCACATGTAACATTAACATGTTCGTTGCCATTCTTGCTAATGGTAAAGATTGGCTGACCTTTGGAGAAGGGCTAAATCTTAAAGCCTTTTTTCAGTCAGAAGGAAAAATGGGAAATGACTGTCAGTAGATCAAAATCAGACATGAAATAAATGGAACACCTGGTAGTCATATCAGGTCTTGGCAGATTAACATACAGAATCTTTTTAGAAGTTGGAGCACTCCTTTAAGCTGTGTCAGAGTAAAGTATGCACAGTTTTTATCTCAGCAATGTCTTTGCCAAGATGTGTTTAAAATAAATTCTGCTGTAAAACTAATTTTAAAAAGCCCCACTAATTTTACTGATTATACAACTCAAGTGTTTGGAACTCTTCTAAGAAAAAAGTAGCAGTATGCTTTTTTAACTTACTGAATATTTATTTACATGCTTTTAAATATAGATGAAGTGAATATTTTTAGAAATGCTTGTCACTGTCAGTGTTGCTGCAGCTAATTTCTAGGTGGCCTCATTGTATGACCTTCCATTTTACTGCAGTTTCCCAAAGGATATTTCTTCTGTTAATGTATTACTTCTTCAATTAATTGCTGATTTGCATACCTATGCTATAGAGGAAGTGACTTCTTTTGTAGTTCTTGTGAATGAAGATTATTTGTCAGAATAACTTTTTCCTAGTAATAGGAAAGCAGGGTATGTTTCAGAGGCAGTATATTTGAGTAGAGTTTTTATAATAAAATCACACCTTGGTGTCTTATGGACAGTCTGTACAGGCTATCACTAGAATTCTTGGAGTGCTGTCTTCCTGAAACGTTAGAAACATGATTTAATTAGGCAGCAGATAAGAGCTAGAGTAGTTAAACTTGGCTGTAGTAGCAGTGGGCTTGTTGATGAGCCCTGCCCCCCTCCATTCCCAGCTGTGGCTTCATTTTGCACCTCTGGCTTGAAAAGAAACTGGTCCTTGCTTGGATAATGACTTGTCTCCAGGAAAGCATCAGGTGCCTCTGTGTTGCCTGTACTGTGGTGCCAGGCTCCTGCTGGATCATCACTTTCCTTCTAGTGGCCATTGACTTACAGCAGTACTCTCCTGAGGCAGGTATCCCTGAATGCTTTGACTGCAGGGATATTTTATAGCAGAGTAATCAGCTGGTTATGGATGGTTGCTTGATTTGGGGTTTCTTTTGGTTGGATTTCTTGTTGGATTATTCCAGAGACCCTAAGTGAGTAATGTATGTTTGGTAGTGTCAACATACAGAAATGTTTTGTATCATCTCATTGGTCTGATGATTTCTTATCTGTGTGAGGGAGGAGGCAGTAAAGTACTATAATATAGATATTTTGTTGTAAAAATGGATTTTTGGAAGGTGATGATGCATTTGGAAGTCTCCAGTTCCATGTGAAATTTTGTAAAATCTTGCATGTGCTGTGTAGATTTTTGCAGGGACACTGAATTAGCTGTACAGTATCTGAGTTGTAGAAAGGCAGAAAATGAGGTGAAGTATCAGGGAAAAACAGACCAGTGAAGATAATGTTTCAATTTACATGTAGCTTGTAAAAGATCTTTTTAGCTATAATTTTTTCTGTATTTATGTAAACAAAATCCTTTTCATGTAAATACTAGTATTTCTGTTTGTAAGGATTGATGTTTAATTTAAATAATGTGTATTCTTGAACAAATATCAGAAAGCAAAGGTCTTTTTATTAACATCTGTCACAAGTTAAGCAAAATGACATGGTTTATTAATGACTGCAGCCTTTGTTATATTTGTACACATGAAAAAATGGATTAAATTTGGATGCACTGCTTAGAGCTTAAGTAACACAAAAACCCCCTGAGTTTTCCCTGTTATTTTTGTAGTTACAATGGCAATATGAGGTGAAGGTTGTTCTCTTACTGGATTTCTTAATCCCAAACATTATTTATGTTTCTTTTTACTTCATCCTTCTGATTTATGGACAGTAAAAATAAAATTTAAAAATGTGGAAAAATACACTGTCCTGTCACCCTCTTTCTTTAAAACTGAAGTGTGAATCAGGAGAATCTTTTTTGAGGATGGTAGAAATGTAGGATTACTTTTTTTCAAAGTGAGTAGAATGCCACCAAGTTGTCAATGTGAATGAATAAGACTATTAATCACTTCTTACTCCAGATGATAGGCTTTTAAAGTAACTTTTGGAAGAGTTGAGTCTCCCAGGCACTATTGTAGAATCCTAGGCATGTGACATCCCTTGTTGATAGAAAGCAAATACCCGTTTTTCAATAAAAATTGATGACAGCTCATATTGCATGAGCAAGTAAATAAGTTTAATAGGAGGCTGTAAATGAAAAAAATAAGAGCATTGAATTAATTTAGGATATATTTAAATTTAAAATTAGTCTCCTATCTGTCATACACAATACATTTTGCTGTTAGATATTTTAGTAAGTGTGGTTTGTATTGGGGTGACTGTGTGATGCCTATATCCCCAAATCGTCTGTTCTGTTGGTGTTGAATATTGAATTCTGCAACTTTAAGACTGGTGCCAGAAGTGAAGAGGAGGAAGAAGAAGTGCAGAGTTTGTTATCAGAGACTGCACTGGCTCCCCCACATTCCTGCTCACAGACTGTGTTGTCTGCACTGGACAGCAGGAGAGAGCTCTCCTTTGCTCTTGGTTAGTTTTTCTGGCTAACTGAGGCAGAGAAGCTCCCTGGATTTTTTTTTTCCTGGAACTATTTGAGCCTGCTCTGTACTGAAAACCCAGAAGAGCACCGGGAGCTCACACCTGTGTCCCACCGGGCCTGGCCTGGGCTGTGGCATTTCCCAGCGCTGGAGGGACTGAGAACAGCCTGAGTGAGCCGGGCTGCAACCCACGGAAGGCACTCTGCTGAATCTGTCATCTCTTCATCAACTCTTCAGAACGGAGAGAGGTTTTGCTGTTTGGTATTGTTCCTTTTTGTGCTGGGAGGTGTGTTGCCTGTTGAATAAACAGTTTTTTCTTTTTTCCACTTCTGTCCGAGGAAATTTTTTTCCCTGAGCTAACTGGGGCAGGGACTGCTTGGATCTTTTTTTTTTTTTTTTTTTTCCTAGAGGGACTTCATTCAGAGGTTTCCTCCCAGATTTGCCCTAAACCAGAACATGGTTTCAAAGGAAAATTACACTATCTCTTTTGAAATATGATTCTGAACTTTACTGAAATTCTTTCTCTAGATTGTTGCTACTGAACAAATGAAAATCTTGGGGTGAATCTGCTTTTAAATTTGGTATGTTCTCTGATGTCTAAGAAACAAAAGACTTTGGAGAGCAGGCATCTTGATGCCTGTAGTTACCTTTTCTTTCTTCCCTCTCAGTGCTTTTATCACTCATAGTACAACTAGCCAATTTTAGTATAACATATTGCTATTTTTTAAATAGGAAATCCAGTTTGACTTTTAATCTTTAGTTACTTCGGGAGGAATGAAGAGGGGAGTGTAGTGGATCATCTGATGATGTTTTGCCAAAATTTTGGCTGGGGAATAATCCCTGGTTTTCATTATCAGTGCCATTTCTAGTGGAAAACTATTAAGACACTTATATATTTTTCTTATGTCACAGGATAATGCTGTTAGAGCCTGCAATAAGAACAGAAATTATTGAAATGATAATAATTAGAGAGGTAATAATAAAAAACTCTTCTAAGCTGCATGTTTTTCAAACAAGCACTGTGTTTAGATCTGTGACTTCGAGAATTTATAATGGTTCCATGACAATGAGTAATTCTTATGAAATGAAGTCCAGAGCCTAGTACTCAGCTCTTAAGAGAGTTGGATTTTTTTCAGGCATGGATGTGTGATACTTGAATTCAGTTGGTGCAAGGGAGAATACATCATACAGGGCATGTGCATAAACCTGTGCTCTGCTGCTGAGGGATTAAGAAGTAGATGTGGAGTAGTGGAGAATGAAAGCTCCTGTCCTGCTCCGTGCAGGGTGCTCTGCCAGCACTGCCGGCAAAGCTGTGCAGAAGCTGTGTGAGGGTCATTGTCAGCACTTCTTTCATGTGGGCAACCTTTCCCCAGGCATGAATGCTATCATGAGCAGGAGAAGGATATGAGATACTTGAAAAAAATAAATCCATTTTATTTTCTTTCATAAAGTCCTTTGCCTTTGTGACAGTGTATAGAAGCCACAGAGAATCTCTCAGGGAAAGCAGCAGCTTTTGGTTTTGTGTGTGTTGTTGGTTTTAAAAAAGAAAATTTCAAGACGTGGTTCACCAGAGAAACGTAATACTTTGTATAGCAAATGGTAACATAATCTCATTTGACAAGTGATTACTTTGAGGTCAGGATTAGTTCTTCAAGTTTTTTCCTTACATTTTTTTTCTGAATGTTGGGTAGCACTACTGATATCTAAGTCACAGTCACCAAGATTTTCCCTGGCCACTGATAGGTTTTCCTTCAGCCACTTAAATAGCATAGCAAAAGCAACCACAATGGGATTATTTGATGCTGTTGCTTAAACTTTTAGTACAAGTGTTGCAGTTTGGATTGAGTGTAGTTCACATCTAAGCAAACAAGTAGGCTCAGTGTATGCCAGCAAAGCACCCTGGCAGCAGAGAAGGTCAACAGTACCTTGGGCTGTATTGATAAAAGTGTAGTAGGTAGGTACAGAGAATTAATTTCCCCTTTACACTTAATAGACGACATCTAGAATATTATGTCTATTTTGGGGGGCTCACAGCACAAGAAAGATGTTGATGAACTGGAGCAAGTTTTGTAAAATTCTACCCTTTGTGTTTTCTGCCAGTCTTGACTGCTGAAATTGAACCTACTGCTTACCAGATTTTCAACTCTTTTTCCAAAAGAGCTGTTCTCCAGTGAGTTGGTAATCATCCTGTACTGTTCTGTCATAGGTGCAGGACTACTCAGTTGTGCTTGGTGAATTTCAATTACAATTAGTCACCTAAATCTCTCCTGCAGCCAGGGAATATGGGTGGCACAACACAAGCTCAGGCAACACATGCAGTGTAGCAGAGTCCAGGCTTGGCTTACTCAGGTTTGCTGTAAATGGAATCCTTAGCTGCTTGCATTTTACAGTGAGCAGTGAGCTGGTTAGCATCACTCCAACCTTCAAACATCTTTTCAGCCATGTGATTTAACCTGGACTATAAAGTTGCAGCTTAAATACAAGGATCCAGTATCAAAAGTCCTGTCAAAGCCAAGGCAAATGACATCTGCTATTCCCTACTCACAGATGTGCTTATTTTTATGACAGAAGGCAGCTATGTTGATTAAAAACAAATAAATTATAAGTGCATTTCAAGAATACTAAGCTCTGTGACTTTCCCAGGGTCTAAAGTGAGATTGCTGGCCTGTTGTTCCCCACTAATCCTTATTGCTCCATCAGAAGATGGATGGAGAACTTGCCTTTAAGTCATCAGCAAAGCCTTCCAGCAGTGGTGGAGAGTGGGTTCATAACTTCAGCTCTCACTGTCCTCAGGTATGTCCTGTCAGGTGTCACAGACCTGCATGAGAGGACATTTCTTGGTAGATCTCCTACTGAATGCTTTTGGACTACTTGGTAGTTCTTTGCTTCCATAAGTAATCTTTATAAGTTGTAAATGTCTGGAAATTTATCAGTAAAGGTGAGCAAGTGTGAAGGTTTGCTCTCAGACTTGGATTCGTCCCTAATTTGTGGCATTACTCTTGGAAGCTAAAATACTTAAGATCTAATTTCTGTTTACTTTTGGAAATTTGGAAAGTCAGTATGTAATACTACCTTTTTTGTTTACTATGTCCTGTCACTTAGCAAACATAATTAAACAATGCACTTTTAATACTCCATGGAAACACTATAGCATTTATATTTCAGTGACTGCATAATTGGACTCAAAGGTTTCCTGTATTTGCAGAAATCTAAAGGGAAAAGTATGGGAATTTCAAAATACTTTTGGGTAGTTTTGAAGTTAGTTTTTTTTGCCTCCTGAAGTCTTTGTTCAGCTCATCAAAGTGAGCTCTGTGAATTTACTATTTTCTGTGTTGAGCTGGAATTTAAGGAAACTTTTGGGAAAGCAGGCTCAGGGAAAATAGTAAAAATCAAATTCTTTGTATGAATTCTCTCTGCAGGCTGCTGCAGTTCCACAAGTTATATCTTGTGGTCCAGTAAAATGTCCAGTGGGAGATTTTACCCACCCAGCCTGGAGTTTGGAGTCGCTTTCCCAGTTCCATGTTTTGTGAGCTGACTCTGTATAAACCACGGTGGCAGTTTTGGCTGTGGGCAGCACACGGTGATGCGGTGAAGCCTGGGAGCCTTTCTTGAGCTGAGTCTGGGTAGGCTGAGCCCGCCCCCGAGCCAGGTCTGGCTAGGCTGAGCTTTCCTTGAGCCGGGTCTGGGTAGGCTGAGCCTGCCCGAGCCTTTCCCTGCGGGCCGAGGCTGTGGCTGCACGTCCCGGGCGCGGCCGGCGGAGGGCGCTGCGGGAGCGCCGGACGGGCGCGCCGGGACGCGTTCCTGGATGAAGGCTCTGAGTATTCGGGATCTGCGGATGTCTTTTGCATCTGGTGCATTCAAAGTTTTTAGTGCCTTAGGTAATATTTTGTTTTGTCCATGATGTTAGGAGTATGCAGGTTAATCTCTCAGTCATTAGACTTCATTCCGTAAGATTTAGCATCCTTTAAGCAAAGTATCTGACCATCAATGAGCAATTATATTTTTCTTGTTAATTATTGTTGAGACTGCTTACCATTGACTTCTGTGGTCAATTCTTTGATCTTATTTTCTTTCCCTAGTGTTTTGGTTCGTTTTCTTCCTGATGTCTGTATTCTTACTAAATGGATGTTCCTTTTTTAATAATCTGTGTTAAAAGCTTTTTGTCATCTTTAAAAGATGAATGGTTCTTTCTCTCCGAATGATTTTTACCAACTAATATTGATCCTGGAAAATAATGCTACCTGGATTTACCAAGAAACCAGAAAACTGTTACTTATTAACTGGCTACTCATTGGTTTCGATAACTGCTTCTGTTTGCCTGTCTTTTCAGCTTTCTGAGGTCATTGCTTGAGCATTTTTCCTCAAGTCCTCTACAACCTGAATTACTGCAGATGTATCATCAGTGGACAGCTTGCTGTAAAAGTCATCCTGTGTTTAGAGCTTTGTGTTTTGCCTCGATGTGGTTATATTCATCACACCTAACCTTAATATGACCAGTATTCTAGTTTAAGATCTCTGTGTTTGATCTTTTCCTGCAAATATTGTGTATTGGATCTCTGTAGATAGTATTTTACCAGCTGGATATTTAGAGCATTGTCCTGCATTCGATATTGTAAGAAGAGCAAAACCTATTCCTAGTATTCTGGAGCCACAATGGCACAGGGGTTCAGTCACAGATTTTTATTCTTGTCAGCACTGCTATGAAATTGTGTGTCAGATTCCTTGTTATAAAGATATATTCCAGGTTTTAGCTAATATCTCAAGGTTGTGTCTAAAACTTTTCAATCAGAGGATGTAGCATCTTACAATCTTATTTCTCCCAGACTTATGTTCTAGTTGAACTCTCTTCATTGTCAGATCTAGCTTATGTTATGTTGTGTGTTCCCTGCCTGGCAACAAATCCAATTCTTCAGCAAGCTTAAAAAAACCAAACCACAATTCTACTATAGGCTGCAATAAAAGTAAATAAACAAACCATGTTACTTACTCTTTGTACAGCCACAGTCTTAAAAAATAACACCTAGTTATGTGAGGTGGTAACTGCAGCTTACTGCAGAGATAACAGAACTAGTGACATGTGGTTCTATTACCTTTCAGAGCATATCTTTATTATGCCAAGCTATGACTGAGAAGCAGATGAAAGTAGCAACAGAGTACCATGCTAATATGATGATTTATCCTTAGGACTTGTGGTGGTATCTCTAGTGAAAGCTGTGTATGTTTAGCACATGTGGAGTCAAGTACATTCTGAAAACCAGTCTACATATTATAGCTTTTCTGCATGTGAACTGAAATACAGTGCAAACATAGTTCAGATTTGCTTCTACTTCAGCTCACTTCTACCTGATTTAAATTACAACATAAATTTAGGTTGTCTCACACATCAGGAACAAGCTGGAACCCTGTTATTGTCTATGTTCTAGCTGGTAAACCAATGAAAAAATAGAGGCTTGAGTAAAAAAATATATCCATTTGGAATGCTTCTGCAGTTGTCTGCTCTTGCAGCAAGATAAAGCAATAAAATAGCTTTGAAAAATATTTGACACATTTTCTGACATAATTTGTCTGTAAGCAACAATTCCTATATAGCTCAGTTTTGCTGTTTTCCTCCTGTAACAACATTTCCTCCTGCAGTTTGCAGCAGTCTTTCTCAAAAGAGTAAAAGTAATAATAGGCATAGTACTTCCTGAGTAGTAGAGATCTGACTTTATAAATCCTAACCCTGTTAGTCATACCTTTGTGATAAAAATTCTTTTCTGTGTTTTCCTGGACTTGCAATTTTAAGCCTTGTTTGTGAAGTTTCAGTCAGAATAGCAGTGCTGTATACA
The DNA here is from genome assembly GCF_001447265.1 of Sturnus vulgaris. Next base: position 52,820 of record NW_014650894.1, read on the forward strand.
CTTGTGTACTGTGTTAAATTACAAATACAGTTTAATCAACTCTTATGATCTGGTTATGCAGCATTAAATTAGTAGGCTCTGCTAGTGTTTAGAAATAGGCATCTGTGTAACAAAACACAGGTAGCTGAAGAATCTTTGAGCACTTGTAAAGATTTCTTCATGCCTCTTGCTGACCATGGACCCATGAAACTGCAGGTCTGTAGTGAGGAAGGGCAGTGTCAGGTATATTTACTTACTTTTCTTTTTAGAAGATTTTATTTATCTGCAAAACGAAGTAAAAGATCTTTGGTATACGAAGTGATTCTAATCCAATCTTAGAACTACATTGTATGAGTTAAAACAGGTACTCTAAGTTTCTCAAGCCAGTCCTAATAAATGACATTTTTCTTACAAAAAAGTTAATTGCTATTTGTTGATTTATCTTATAGTGCATTTAATGCTTGACTAACTAACGAAGTTTTTATATATATGTATACATATACACAAATACAATATTTTTATTCTTGTGTTTTATTATTTTAAAACTTGAATCAAAATAATATGTAAACATAGGAAAATAAAACAGACCTATCAGTGTAGTCAGTGAATTTAATACACTGTTAATTAAAGTAGAAGATACATGTCACTGCTGTGGTCAAACAGTCATTATGGAGAAGACATATTCACTTAGTGATTGAATATTGAAGTTCTGGATATATCATTCCTGAAACAAGATTTGCCTCATTAATGAATAAGGTGAATGGTGAGACTGGTTTCTGTTTTTGTTGGCTTATTTTATCTTTTCAAGTTACCTACCAGTCCTAAGTACTTTCTCAAAGAAGGTAAGGATTTATTTGGTCTTTATTATATCAGCTAATATTGGGAATTGACAAAATCTTGTTTCTGAGTATTTGGTGATATGCAAAAACTAAGCATGCTATTTTAAAGATATGTTTTGGTTCAAAAAGAACTTGAGATATTTTTAGGATTTGAAATGTAATATTTGAGTTAAGCAATGATGTTTTATGGAGACTGTCTTGGTTTTTATTTTAAATTTTGTTTCATGTAGACTTGACTGTTTAGCTTGTATAACTTATGTTCTATCACCTCTTTCTACCCAGAACCCTTGATCAAATTCTGTGGCTTTCCTTGCATGTTGTTTTTGATCTCTCTTGTCTCTTTTGGTCTCTTTGATGCTTGTTTGCATGGTGCAAGGTTGGCATGTCTTACTATCCAGTTGTGTTTCCATAGTGGTGATATTCTTGAAAAATATTGATCTGGCTTATGGTAGCTTGACACAGTTGAAAAGTGCTTTAGTAATTGTCAGCTCAAGTGCAGGGGGGACTAGTTTGGTGAAAATTGTGATCCTTGTCTTTATCCAAGCTTCATACTGTCTCAGGCAAACAAAATCATATAGTCCATGTAGACATTGTCTTCTTCATCTGGAGTACTTTATAGATAGGACATTCAGTGAAGAACAACTGAAGTGGCAGTGGATGTCAGAGACAGAGCTGAAGTGGCACTTTCTGAAAATAAAGGGTATTTGGCCTTACTTGGCAGATAACAACCTCTTGCTAGATGTTACAAAAGAGCCAGTCGTCTTTAATTCTGCTTCACTGTTCGTAAGTTTTCTGTTCATTTTGTTTATATATAGATTATTTCATTGAAAAATATAGTAAAAGATTAATTAATTGGCTAATTAAAAACAAAAAATACAATTGAAAAACCTGCAGGACAATTTAATATGTCTTTTAGAGCGTAAGGTTAAGAACATTGCGGTCTCTTAAAATACTGCGCACTGGTTTTGATTTACTCTCTTCATTTTCCTTTTACCCTATACCACTTGATAGGGCTGGGTAATGAAATTGGGAATACAGGAGTGGAACTGAGCCTGGGAAGGAGGGTCACAGCAAGGTTGTGCTTTGGTGTTTTGACTTTCTCACCACCTAAATCTATTTTTATTATCAATACATGAGCTTTTCCCCAGGTTGAGTCTGTTTTGCCCATAATGACAATTGATGAGTAATCATGGACTTGTAGATCTGTGTTCTCCCACCTTCCAGTTGAGGAGGGGAAGAATGTGAATGGCTGGGTGGGAGTTTGGACTTTAGCCAAGATCTACTGACCAAATGGTTCCATGACCAGCTTTCACATTCTTTGAAGAAAAGAGAGTTACATCAAGCAAATCTCTTGCCAAGCTGTGGCTGGTACCATGGACTGACCAGGGCACTCCCAGCAAGGGTCAGGTCTTGGCTGATGGCTTGGCTTCCATATGTTATGGTTCCCTCTTGGGCTCAGCCTCTTGCACTGTTGAATGTTCATGGGTGAGTCACCTCCTCCTATTCATTGCTATTATTTTTTTATTTGTTGCATTGTAATTTAGGCACTTGGATAAGCTGTCAGTGGCCTCCTTGATGCTGTTGTCTCTATGACCTTCTGTATATCTAAAGCCTACCTGCTGTTGTTACCTGAGGTGCTGTCATTGTTTTGCATTTTGGCCCAAGTGTAGGAATACAAAGCTCTTATGAGCTCATCCATTCTTATTGTTTTTGTCCTGCCCGTACCTAAACCATTAGAACGAGGCAGATGTTGTTTTTTGGGCAAGCTTATACCAGTCATCTGTGCTTTCCTCATTTTACCAGTATACTGATATCATCTAAAGAGCTAGAGCTGGACAAACGTAGTCAAATTCTTATTTTCTGAGTGACACTTCCAAGCACACTTGGACAATATAGAGTTGTCACTTCTTGAAGGCATTAGGGACAGAAAAGTTGAACAAAGGAAAATAAGGATGTTTTGTTGTATGTGTTCTTCTGTTTTGACTTAGTGAATTGACCTTAAAGAAAAGAGATAATATTTTAGACAAATAATTTCTCATTTAACTTTGCTTTCTAAAGCAATGTTGTATATAGGCTGAGGAGTGACTGATTGCTCTGGCATTTTGTGGGAATTGTTTTCTGCTTTTTCTTTTTCCTTTTTTTTCCTTCCATTATCTCTTGAACATAGGTGAAAACAATATGATTTTTTCCAACCTTGGTAACCTTACTGTCCCAGTTAATTTTTCTCCTGCTTGAGTATTCTGTACAGGCTTAGTTGTGCTAAAGTCACAAGTTGTGTGAAAAGAAGCTAATTTTCTTATGCAAAATGGACAATGGCTTTCACATGATTTTCAGTATCCATTAGAGAAAATGTTGTAAAAAGCAAAATTCAAGAATGTGCAGGTTTGGAATCTATGTTTTTATGGTCATAAGGATGATGTGATATGCTGAGTGCTGTAGGAAGTATGATGAGTAGGACTTGTGAACAAGTGATTTCTTGTTTCAAGAAATTAGAAAGTAGCTAATGGGTTTATATTAAAAAAGTGTCACTTTAGCAAGGGCTTTGGAGCCATTTTCGTGTCCAAGGGTTATGCCAAGCCCAATCTGCAAAAGAATTAGTAAGCTGACTCTCATTGGTAGGTGATTTTTAAATTTTTATTTGCTGTAGCTATGTTGATAAACTACCCAGATGATGACTGATGTGATATGTATTTGGATCTGCTAACTTCTAATTGTGTATAGACCTTATTGTTTTTGTACTATATTTAACAATGGCTTTGCTGAACTATGTAGAAAGTGGCGTTTTATGTACTTTATGTATGCTTTCTCTACATGGGTTATTTTCTGTTATGAGAGCTTGCAGCAAGTAATTGTGAGCAGCTTAGAGATCCTTTAGGGCTTTATAATTACTCAGCAGCCATGGTGAAACAGATTTGATGCTAGCAGCAAGAGTTCCTTGGCTAATATAAATACTTGAACTACTGATTACAGCCTCTGATCCTCTGCCAGTAGTAATTACATCCTCTATTTCTCCGCCCTGAGGGTGCTGAACTGCTGGAACTTAGGAGAAACCAAACTTCTGTGGTCTGTTGCCAGACACTTGGCCAGCACCATCGTATATTTTCATGGCTCCCAATGGATCATAAGCTGTGGTTTGAAGAATGTTAGAATGGTACAAGAATGCAAAGGATATTTGGTAACAAGTTTTGCTTAATAATATGGTGTTCTTGCTTTGGAAAATGGATACCAGATATGTTCAAAGACTAATATTTGGAGAGTACATTCTTTATAAAAACTCATTTTTAGTACTTCCTGTATTTGAAGGCATTACTGTAAAGTAGCTTACCTTATCTTCTGAAATGCACTTTCAGTACCTGATTTAGTATTTATTTGGGTTGGTTTTCCTTTGCACATTCATCTGGCCTCAAACAGCTTATATCTTTCAATCCTGTGCTTTTGGTTGCTGGACTTCATAGTCTTTTGGTGCCTGTTTTTGTGTGTGTGTAGTCCTTGAGGTGGCCAGCAGTGTCTGCACAGTGTGTGTGTATGAGGAGTACATGGTCAGCCTGGCTGGGGTCAGGGGCTGGAAAGGAGAACATCCCTAGGGATTGAAGCCACCAGCTTCAGCTTCACTTTAGCAGCTTATTGTGTGCACTTCTGCTCTGAAAGGCACTGAGCCACAGGCCTTCATAAGGGTCAAATGGAGGTCCCACTTCCACAGTTAAGTTGTAAAGCAGCAATATTTATGTTTTATAAATAAGTTGCTTTTTTAAGGCTTGGTTTTCTTTTGTGAAATTTACTCCTGTAGGAAGTGTTCTTATATCAGAGTGTATTTGTTTATTGAGAAGTAAAATATTTGTAATAATTATAAATGCAAATAACAATTAAAAAAGAAGATTAGACCATTGCATGTTGTTGGAGTTGCTAGTAGTTTTCCTTGACACAAGTGTCCTTTCCTGTTTTGGAAAGAAAATACTTAACCATGAACTCTTACTAATGTCTGAGAAGTGTCATTGCTGTTACTGGCAGTTCAGAATTGAGATGAAGTAAAATGTTGAAAAATGATGATAAGTAGGCTCAGATTAATGCTAGGTTTTAGCTGTATGAAATTTGAGTGTCTGTCATGTTTTTAGCTCTACTCAGTAAAGATAAGAATGTAATCACTGGTACTTGAATATATGGGAAACTGGGGCTTAAAACTCTACCAAAGGCTGATAAGATTTGATTTTGCTTCTTAATAAAAGATAGTCAATATTGTAAAATATGCAAAAATGAGCAAAAGTTTTCCAAATACCTTTTTACTTTTAAAAGATGGACATTTTCCTAAGTTTTAGCAACAAAACAATTGTTTTCAGGCAGTAGCACATATTGAGAGAATAAAACAGTTGAAATTCAAATGTTGCTTTCTGAGTTTTGAAATGCAGGCCATTGTAATAAAATCTTTTCTATGTTATTTATTACTGAAGATCAGGTATGGAATTCCTAAGGATTATTTAAACTTACTTGAAATTGCACAGTATATTTGTCAAGGGAAAAAAAAGCAAATGTACAGAGATTTGAGAAGCTCATTAAACACAGAAAAATGTTTTGCAAGAGTATGCTTTTTCCTTAGATGTTAGTGTCTCTGTCTTATTGTTTAAGGACTGAATAAGAGCACAGCCTTGATAAGTGTCAACTTCAGTAGGTAATCCTAGTTCTTTAAGAACAAGTGATTTTAAGATCTTTTGTTAATAATTTTTCCTCAAAGGAAATCTAAGAGTAAAATGATCTCTTTTTTTCCAAAAAAATCCCTTCGTTTCATCCTCCTGGAAAAGGACTTGACAGTCTTGTTAGAATGTGTTAGGAAAATCACGAGTAATTTTTAAAATTTTCCTACAATGCAGATGAAAATGTGGACTTCTGAGGCTGCTTAGGGAATAGAAGTTCTTATATCCAAAACAGGAAGGCTTAGTAGTTCAGAAATATTTGGTGCTGTATTATGTATTTAGTTTTCAGCAGGTTACCCAGGGAGATTGCAGAGTCTCCATTCTTGGAGATATTCAAACCCTGCCTGGACAGTCCTGGTCAAACAGCTCTAGATGACCCTGCTCGATCTGAGGAGTTGGACCAGATGATCCTCACAGGTGCATTCAAACCTTGGTCACATTGTGAACCACAGTTGTTGAAAACCAAATACACGATACATAATACAGGCAGTGTTTCTTGATGCTCAGATGGGATCTCCTGTGTTTCAGTTTGTTGTCCACATTTCATCTGGTCCTGTCACTGGACACCCATGGAAAGAGCCTGGCTCTGTCCTCTTTGCACCCTCCCTTCAGGTTTTATATGCATTGGTAGAAGCATCCAGAGCCTTCCTTCCTCCATGCTGAGCAGTTCCAACTCTCCCAGTCTTTCCTCATAGCAGATGCTCCAGTCCCTTCAACTTTGTGACCTTTGTGGTCTTTCTCTGGTATGTCCATCTCTCTTATAGAGGGGAGCCTAAAACTTGGACAGATAATCGATCCCCAGTAGTAAAATCCAGTTACTAATAAAATCTAAATATCTCCTCTGAAGTTCTGTAATAAAACTGATTTATAGTAACTGATTTTTATACAGTAGCAGACATTTATTTCCTGTAGTGCATAGAGCTTTATTAGTAGCATTTGTAAAGATAAAATACATAACAATTTTTACCTGAAGGTTTTTGTGAAGGCCTACATTGATGAAGCCCTGTAGTAGTAATGATAACTATGGAAAATGAACTTTTAATCAAGTGTATTGGATGGGTATATAGAGAGTTGTTTCTTCTGTTTTTGACTATATAGTCTTCAGCATTGGAGAACTTTTGCTAGTGTGGTTGTTCTTAAAGCAGTTTTGGAACACAGTGCTAGACTGATGAAGTTTGTAATGGGAAACACCTACCATGGTTTGTGACAGTGACTTTGAAGGTCTTTAAATAATAATCTTTCATGCGTTCTAACCAATTGCTTCTTGTGTGATACTGGCTAGTAGCTTCTACCAATAAGAGATTTTATGAAGAGATTTTTGCTTTCTTAATTTCCTTCACATTAATGGCATACCAGGGGCAGGGTGTATGTATGTGAGACTTTAAAATCATAACATTAAGAGCTTGGGGAAATCAGTGAATTACTCTCTCCCACTTCAGTAATGCTCCATGGATGCAAGTTAATTGAAACATCATTGTATAGTTGAAGTGGGGAACACATTCCAGGTTATTTTGGAGTATTGGAATCACCATTTAGTCTGTGAAATTGGGAGAAAGACTGGAAAAGCAACAGAACTGTTCATAAATAATGCCAAAAGAAGAAACAAAAGATCTGCATGCAGCCAAAGAATAGTAAGCAGTAATGAAGAGATGAAGACCTGTTTGCATGAATCAGAAGTTCATAGTGAAAAAAAGAAACGGTTTCATTTTCCAAGGTGTGTTCCAGTAAGCTGTTTATTTGGTTTAAAAATAACTAGGTATCTGAAAGTTGATACAAAAAAAAGGACTGAGGACTAAATTAAAAGTTGAGAAAGCTCTCTGTAAAGGCCCAATCAGTGGTGAAACAGTTGATAAAATCACTGCAGAACCTTCACAACTATTGGAAGCAGTATTATTTAGCAGAAGGTTTGTATTTTGCTGACAAAGGTAGCTTCTTAAATGTCTTCTTCAATCTGCATATAAATAAAACCTGAAAGATACTATACACTGTTGTAAGAAAGATGGAATCAATAACTTGTTTTGGGGGGAAAATAAATAATGAGCGTCTTCATAACTGTCAACTTCAGCTTTATTTTAGTATGCAAAAAGTATGAGATGAATTCATTTACATGCTGTCATCCTCAAATGCAAGTGAAATGATTATATGCACAAGTAATAATGCTGCAAAACCCAGCAACAATTTTCTTAGCAATTAAACAAGGTTTAATTATTGAAAAATTTTGCTTTAAAGACTAAGTATGAAACTCCAATCCAGGTGTTATTTATATAACAGTGTGAATATGAAAGCCTAGACATTTCCAAATGGAAAAAGAAATCAATTACTTTCAGAAGCAAGTGCCTTAGGAAAACATTAATTATTATTCTGAGTGCATTTGACAAATGCTGAGTTGAAATTAGTGGAGTTTGGGTTCTTCAGAGTTCTTAAAGTATTAGGTAAATATCTAGGACATGCTAGCAAGGACACTTTTCACAGCTCCTAATTTGTTTCTTCTCTTATAGAACATTTGTCCTTTGGCAGCTTGAATTAACGGGCAAAATGTAAAGGAGACATTATATATGTAATATTTACAATTTAAAATATATACTTTACAACCTAATTTATATTTTATTATACTTGTATATAGGTTTTAAATTTTTAGATATAGCATCTAAGTAACATTGTTAACTATTGTGCTCTGCCTCTTAGTGTCCCAAAAGGAAATGACAGTGTTAATGATATTACTTTAATTTTTGTTTGTTTATTTGTTTTTAAAATAAGTTCGTTGCTGCCTTTGGTTTGCTTTCTGTAAGCATAAAAGGCCAATTTGTGTTCTGTATGATTTTGTTTTGACTGACTTGTGTTACTGTGAAGGGGGGATGTGAGAGAGAGAGAGAGAGGAGTTGGTGAGGAGTTTTATGTAATTAAGAAACAAAACCAAAGCAAATCCACAAAACCAAGTTCGGCCTTATATTGACACTTATATCATCCACTAGAGATTCAAGATGGAAATTTTTTCCTGTGCTTTAGAAATGTCAGAATTGTTACATTTTACTAGAAGCCCAGTAATGCTAGTCTGTGTTATTTATTTCCTTTCTTCCATAAATTTGGTGGTACTAGATGGAAATAATCTAAATGCTTTATGTATTAAATTATACTGACACATTAAAAAAAGTCTAATAATGTTGAAAGCATTTTTTTGCATAATTTTGTTAGTTTTGAAGAATGTTATTTACTGTTATATAGGTTGTGTGTTGTGGAATAGATGTAACATTGTTTGGTGTAGTTTTTATTGAGCATATTTCAGTGTAAGTGCTGCTGAAATAACTTCTAATAGCTGAAGAAGCCTTGGCAAAAATTACTAACTAATTTTGTACAGTGCTTGAGATTTGTAAGATGCTGTGAAAGGTTAAACCCCAACTTTTTTCAGAAGAAAATTGATCAGTGTTAAAATGTCAACTGTCTAGGTACAGCAGCATACTGGCATGCAAACACTGCTCTCTTATTCCAGGTTCCCCAGCTGCATAGCATTTGCATTGTGACATTTTGTAACAACATTAACACCATAGCTGATGTTTCAAAATCAATCCGTTTTTGTTGTTATGAGACAGCCTGCAGCTTAGTTGGATGTTGAATGTATTTGTCTAGAGCATAATTATCTTGAATTCTTGGGTTCTGGCAATATCTGCATCTCATGACTTCTTAGTGCAAAATCATACAAACCAGGTAATATCATTCTGAAATATCTTTAAAAAAATAAATAAAGGCAAACCAAAGTAATATTCAAACTTTTCACAAATACAAAACCTTACTAGACATTGTGTCGGAAATTTAATCCAAAGTAAGTTTTTTGATGTCTGGTGCATTCAAATGCCTTACTGGAGAATTCATATCCTTTAATACTATATTCTAGAGAAGAGCCAGCTAAAATTCAGATTTTGTTGAAAATGAAGTTTTTTAAAGTTTTAGAGCTTCTATTCATCAGCAATGCTTCTGATCAGAGAGAAATGCATTAAGAGGTCTTTCGTGACTATTACTTCCTCTATTTAGACTGAATTCTAGAATAAAATGTACATGAAAACTCTGAAGGCAGATTGCAGTGGGAAAGAGGTTTTATGTGGATGATTTGTATTTGAAATATCGTTGTATGGTAGAGTTTCCCTTTTTATATAAAAGCATGGCCTTATAATTGGACTCTGTGTAAGTGGAAGTGAGACTTAAAGGCCTGCTGTTTATCGTAATCTTGCTGGATATTTGTCCAATTCATATTCAAGACCAGGCTCTGCTCTAGTGGAAGGTGTCACTGCCCATGGCAGAGGGTTTGGAACGAGATGAGCTTTAAGGCCCCTTCCAACCCAAACCATCCTATGATTCTATGTTGATTCTATAAATATGTAAAGAGTACTCTGAGATGTGTGTAGTGTATGTATAACAATATAGTGAATATTGTGATGCAGTCTTTAAGTGAGTAGAACCAAAATGTTTCTACAGCATAATTTTTAACCTGTTCCATATCTTAAAATGGCAATGAGGAGAGAAAAGCTTCCCAAAGGCTTTTGTAGCATCTCCTGAAGATTGCTTTTTCTTTTGCTCAAATGTATACTCCAGGATAGCTAATCTGGATAAACTAGGGTTAAGGAAAAAAATCTGGAATTAAGGTAAAAACTTTCACAGAAAGCATCTTACTGTCCTCTCTTGTTTCTCAGTTGTTCCTGGTGAAGGGGGAAAGCTGGGATCTGTTATTCTGACTCTCACATATGGCATGGCTACAGTACTGTCAATAAAAAAAAAAGTGGTTACATAAAATTTGATATTCTGTTAGATTGTTAACATTTAGAAAACATCTAAAAATGCTGGCCAAACAGGTCTTTGAATAAAGTTTGTCTAGTATTAATGAGTTTGTTGGAACAAGTGTAGTGCCTATTAATGTTAAATAGCTATCACTAAAGGCAGCCTCTGTTTCAAAAAGTTCAAGAGAAAGACCTGAATAGCTAGTGTTGGATTAGTTGAATAAAGAGTAATTTTATTTAATTCCACAAAAGATAACTTCAAATTGTATACCATTCCTTTAGATGAGTTACTGCTGCAGGTACTTCTATGATGTCATATTTTACTCATATCTTTGTTTCCATTTTTTATGGAAAGAAGCTTTTACCTTCTTTCCCTCTTATACATCACTACTGTGCAGGCTCATACTGAACTGGGTGATGCATTTAATGGGAACAAATGGACTGTAGTGCATTTGTTGGGCACAGATAGGTCAGGCAGTAAGTTGGGCGCAGGCCTGCAGAGACACCTTGACAAATTAGAGGGCTGGGCACTCACCAATCCTATGAAGTTTAACAAGGGAAAGTGCCAGATTCTGCACCTGCCATGGTGCAACCCTGGTTGTGTGCATAGACTGAGGAATAATGAGAGGCTGGAGAGCAGTGCTGTGGAATGGGATTTGGGGGTCCTTGATGATGGCAAGTCAAATTTGAGTCAGCAGTGTCCTGGCAGCCAGGAGAGCCAACCCTGTCCTGGGGGCATCAGGCACAGCATCACAGCCAGGCAAGGGAGGGATTGTCCTGCTCTGCCCTGAGCTGGGGCAGCCTCACCTCCAGTGCTGGGGGCAGTTCTGGGTGCCACAGTATAAGAAAAACATTAAACTGTTAGAGTCCAAGGATGGGGAAGGGCCTTGAGGAGAAGCCATACGAGGAATAGCTGGGGTCACTTGGTCTGTTCAGCCTAGAGGAGACTGAGGGGAGACCTCACTGCAGCCTTCTGCATCCTCATAAGGGGAAGTGGAGGGGCAGACACTGATCTCTTCAGTCTTGTGACCACTAACACGACTGGATTGAGGTAAAAACAGTTCATTAGGAGAAAAAGAAAACCTAAATTAAAAAACACACAAGCAGTGCTTACCAGCAACAGACTGATGCCCAGCCAGGTCTTGAGCGATGCCAACTTTGGAGAAATGGCCCCTCAGCCCTATTGCTGAACTTGAGGTTGTAAGGTCACCATCTCAGTTTAGCTCTGAGATGCCTCTGCATGTACCTGTCTGCAGCTCACTCTGCCCCCTCCTCTGATCATCCAGGCTTTGGGACTTGAATTATCTTAAGTCAGCAGTGTTTTATGTTCTCTGTAAATTGAACTGCTTCAACATGATTATAGTATGTCATGTTTTTGCTTTTTTTTTCTCTGGTATGATGATCTTTATGCTGAGTATCATACAGAGGTGAAAGCAAGGCTGTGCTTGCAGGAATTTATCTAAATTTCATTTCCTAGTGGTTGGAAAAAGTGTTCAGAATCTCAATTGGAATGTGTAATAGGGATCATCTTTTAGAAAAATGCTGATGAAAAACTTATAAAATTCTTAGCTTTTAAAAAACACTAGCAATTATTTACCATGACCTTTGTAAAAGCTGCTTTTATTTACAATGTGGCTCTATTAATAAGAACATAACGTTTTAAGAAGAAACTTTATACTTCAAAATGTTACCTTTTTAAATTTTTTTTTTCTTTTGTAATCCAGCTAAGCTGAAGGAAAATGTGTTGTTTCAATTAAAGTTGTTCAAATATTTTGATGAGGTCTCCTCGACTATATTTAAGGCAAGCTATCCTTACTCTTAGAAAAGAGCAGTGTCATGAGGATCCCACATCTTCCTGAAAATAAACATTTGAAATTACTGGACAAAGTGTTTGTTCTAAGATTTGAAAAGATCTTATTTTCACAGCATTATGGTCTGTAGAGAACATGATCTTGTCCAGGCAATATAATAGAGGAAAATGGGGAGTCATTTTGCTCCTAAGATTTGCAGATTCAGAGAAGTGTTGGCCATGTGGATTCTCCTTTGACTTCGAGGGATTGGTCTTTTGCCCTTTCATGGTGGATCCTGAAACTGCCAAGTGTAGCCACCCCTTCCATTTTCTTTCATTGCAGCGTCAAGAAAAATCTTGGTTAAAGATCCCAAGGTATTGGTTCTTCCTCAATTACTACAAGTCTCCTAAATTAGTTTTAAACCAGTGTTTCTGTTAGTTGATAGTGCTTACACAGAAATGTAGCTTATTGTATATACAACTTGATAATAATGTTGATACTTTTTCAGGTTTGGAATGTTACTTTTTCTTTTTACTTCTTACATCATTGTCCAGTCAGACTACCATAAACATCCTGTCATAAATGCATGTGGTCTGTTTGCATCCTGATTAAATGCAATATTTCAAGTACTACATAGAGGAAAATACAGTATGTTTGTCGTATGTAAAATTATACATATGTATTTGAGTGTGCACACAAATGCTGTTTCCTCTATCTCTTAAATTAATAATGGAGAAAGAATCATATGGTGTTTCAGGTGGTTCAGTCTTTGTTCTGATAACTTTGACTGGTGTTTAGAAGGCTTCCCAAGTTCTTTTCAGAAATAATTTCAGATTTTCTGGTTGTGTTTAAAAAAAAAAATTAGAGGGTTATTTTATAGGGGATGTGAATATAGAACAATACATATATTGACCTTTAAAACTCAGTGGTAGGAAAATGAGTTGTTTTTTTTCACTTGAAAGAAACTTGTGAGCTTGAGGTGCAAGTTTCAAATTTTATCCCAGCCTGACTTCTGCCTAGCAGTAAAAGTTGTGAAGTGGATGTAATGAATGGCTGGTCTTTCAGGAATTACATATTTTTAATTAGTATGTATACTAATTAATTAATACTGCATGCTATTTTTGAGTTACCTGTAAAATACTTAAGAATTTGATGCTTATTTATACAGTGTGAAATATCTTGAAATTTCTGATTTGTTCAAAGGTAGTTTTCAAAATGCAGCCTTACTTGGCAGCCACAGAATCATGAAATGCATGTTTATATTCAATATTTTATGTTAGATGTACATCAGCGTTATCCAAAGCTTGTAGCTTTTATAGGTGAAGGTAGCCACCTTATATACCGATACTAAGCAGATTTAATACATATATTTTTCCAGTTGTTTTAGTTAATACAGCAATTAACTAATATTCTACAATAGTGTGACATGTATTTTTTGATCTATAGATTGCTAGGTTTATTTTTGCAGAAAAAATTGAATGTTTTAACTAGTTGTATGAGTTAGAAGAAAAAAGAACAATCAAATTGCAAAACAGGTTATGCCCATTTAAAAAAAAAACTGTACACAAAGATATGTTATATAAAGTCACATAGGGCTAAATACTATGGAAATTGCTTTTATACAAATGTAAATTGTATATAATATGGCTTCATGGATTATATTTGCATTGGTAGAAGGCTGTCTAGGCACAATATGACTTCTAGTTCAAATATGTTTGGAAAAACATGTATCACTTTCAATGATGTCTTGCTATTTAATTCTAATAGCATTGTAATTTTAGAAAAATGATTTTTCACTCTTCGTTAACTTGTAAATATTTCTGCTAGCTTCAGATTCTGGAAGGCTTTACTTAGTTATTTTTAATAGGAGAAATTATGTCTTCCCCAATGTCGTATAAAGTTGTAACAACACAGTGTGACATGTGACATAATTACTGCCTTGTGCTATCATTTTTTTTAGCTAATATTTTATTAATTGTGCTGCTTTTTTCTTCCAGCTGACAGCACGATCACTACCTTCCATACAGTCTGATGAGAGACTTCAACCTCTGCTTAATCATCTCAGGTAGTATAAAGTGAAATCATGAGTATATTCCTTAATACAGATTAAAGTGATTATTTTGGTAGAATGCCTTATGTACAGGTCTTATACAGACCTTATTTGTGTGATTTGCTTTGGAAAAAACCCCAAAAGTAATTCTTCAGCTTAACAAAAGCTTTATAAATGACATGGAACATAATTTATAGAACTAGTGTTGCTTCTAAGTAACAAAAATAGTTGTAGCCTTTATAAATTTTTTTTTGTACAGCAAATACAGAGTTGTTAAGTTCCTTTATGAACAAAATAGATTCCAAATTACAGTTCTCAGAACATGGGCCTTCCTCGTTGCAAATATTCTATGCTCCCTGCTCTTCTTGGAAGATTTTGCAGTCATTGATGAATGGAGTAATAATTTGTTCTTTTAATGGACCTATGTAGATTGCTGAAAGTGTGAGCTATTAGAGTAAATAGTTTGCCTCCCTCTTAGTTGTGTGTATGTATGTATATATAAATAAATACATTTATAAGCTTTTTACTTTATTTGTAGAAGAGGGTAAGCAGAGAACTCTGGTATCTTTCTTATGTATATGATTGCTTTTTACCACTTTATGTGGGAGACTTTTCTTACTACAGTCATATGTAGGAGGATAAGGTCCATACAATTAGAGCGAGCTGGTTTAGAATCATGGAATAATTTAGCCTGAAGTGAACCTCTGGAGATGATTTAATCTACTCTGTGCTCATTGCAGATCTGGCTAGATCAGGTCACTCAGGTGTTTGTTTTTGTAGAATTTTTAATGTCTCTAAAGATAGAAATTTACTTAAATATTGGATGTCAACAATGAAAGCTGTTTTTGAACAGAAACATCTTAGCATTAAGGTCATTGAAATTATGTTGGATAAATTAGAAATGGAAGTGTTGAGGCTCCATTATGGCTGCATTGCATGGGGAGTTGGGATGCATATCTAGTTTGCTGAATCATGCTCTTTATTTTCTACAGTGCTCTACTGCTTGAGCTATCTGTTCCCAAACCCTGTCATTTTATTTTGATTTTTAAAAGTCTCATAATTTTTATTATATAAGAAGAGTTTTATGTTTTGTTGTTTTTAGTGTAAATCAGAATGGGAAAAATAGCTTTCATTGTATCACTGCTTAGTTACAAATGACTGAACTTTGTTCAAGAGCAATGAATGAAAACAAGAATTGCAATGTTATTGTTACTGTTACATAGCTGGGGGTACTTCTGAATGCCAATAACCTTCCATGATTTTATTACCCTACATCTTACTGGGATTGTGAAAATATGCCTCAGTGGTGTACCTTTCTCAATTTGAAGATCAAGAGCAATTAAGTTAGCTTTTTATAAGCTGTGCTTTCTAGGAGTAATTACTGGGAAATTGAAAATTTCTTTTGATGTATGCTCTGTTCTATATAAGTGGAACGGTCCTTCAGTATCACAATCAGTCCTGTCTGTGCTGTTTTTTTTAAATACTGGAAAAAGAAAGGTTCCAAAAGAAGGTACTTTACCAAGGATATTATGCCCCACATTTATGCCAACTGGTATTTTTGTACATTCTTATGTTACCTTGGGTATGTATATTATACAACTAGTAAATCACTTCCATTTTGCTCTTTTGAAAATGGAGGGACTGTTTCCAGTTTATTTTGTTACCAACCAAAAAAATGATACAAATACTTCCAAATAGCCCTTTTCGAAGTTCCTTTAAAATGAACAAAATATATCAGACCTTGAAACTTGAAAATCAACCTCTGGCAGTGAACAGGCAGGTGACTTTGTTATTTATTCCTGTGAATCTGTGATTCATTTTGCTTCATCTTGCTCATGAGAAAGGAGAATATTAGCTAGTTGTAGACTTTCTTTTACCTTCATTATTTGAATTTGTAGAGCAGTATTTTATTTTTGGCATATATCAATAGACCTCTGTCAAGGAAGCTAAAGCTTAGAAATAAATGAAAACAGCATACAATTGAAGATTACAGAGCATTGTTTAGTTGTCAATGCCCCACGTGTGCTTTGGCACCTATTTGGTTGAGTGTGTACTCAGCCAGTCTCACATGATTTACAATGAGGAGAATGGTTTGTACCAGATGGATGCTCTGCCTTCCAAAGGGACTTGGGCAGGAGGGAGAAATGGGCTGCCAGGAACCCTGTGAAATTCAGCCAAGGGAAATAGCAGAGCTTGCCGTTGGAGGGGATTACCCCATGTGCCAGTATAAATTGAGGGTTGAACGGCTGTGAAGGCAGAAAAGGACCTTGGGGTCCTGCTGGACAGCAAGCTGTGTGCCACCAGGGTACCTGTGAAGCAAAGAGAGCTAACAGTCCTCTTGTATGGCATTGGGAAGGGGTCTTGTAGCAGGTCAGGGGAGATGATCCTTCCACTCTTCTCATCACTGGTGAGACCACATCTGCAGGGCTGTGTCCAATCCTGGGCTCCCCAGTATGCATGAGAAGAGACTGAGAGAACTGAGTTGTTTGACCTGGAGGAGATAAATTTCAGGAAATGTGTGTGTGCTTTTTATCAGTGCATGTAAATAGGTGTCTGAAAAGGCGAAGTGAAGAAAGAGTGAGTCTTCTCCATGGTATCCAGTGATAGGCCAACAGGCAGTGTGCAGAGACTGATATGCAGGAAATTCCATGTAAATATAAGAAAACACTTTATATTGGCAGGGTGGTTGAACATTGGAACAGGCTACTCAGAAGTTTATGAGTCTCTATCCTTGGATATGCTCAAAACCCAGCTTTATGAGATCCTAAGCAGCCTGCTGTAACAAACACCATTTTGAGCAGGGGTTGGCCTAGATGATCTGCAGTGGTCTCTCTGATCTAAATCCTATATGATCCCTTACCTCTCCTTTCAGATAAAGGGAAAGAGGTTTCTTTGCTATGTTTGCTCTAATGTTGGGTTTATAAGTCCTAATTACTTGGTGTCTTGGTTTTGCTGGATGTGAAATAATATAATTGATAAATTATTTTCAGCCTATAATTGATAAATTATTTTCTTTCTAAATTTGTAAATTTAAAAGTATTTTGGAACTGCTTTAGCTGATGCCATACTGTTTGCTTTCTTTTTCAGCCATTCTTACGTTGGCCCAGATTACAGCGTTCAAAAGAACACTGGAAAAATTTCTCTAGAGCAAATTGATGCTGTAAGTTGTGTTTCTGGAATTATATAGAATGTTGAAGTATAACTTTTTAAATTCAAGTACTCTATGTACAAACTAAATTTATCTTCTTTTTATTCATATTTGCTCTGTAACTGTTGAATGAAATAGTGTTGAAGTTCAAAACTTAGCAGAATTAGTTGAAAATGCATCCAATCAGGATTCATAAGAGTGAAGTTGCAGTGAAATGCTTAATTTGCTGTTCAATTTTATGTACTTTTACAAATACCTAACATAATTATAAGCAGAACTGAACAAAATTTTATTTAACAATCTTACGAACCATGATGTTTACTTTATAGTTACTGTCTTGCAGTACTAGTCTTTTCAATGCTTTTTTAAAATTTTTGACTTACAGGAGAGGTTTTGAAAACAAGAAAGTAAATAAAATGGAAGTAAAACATGGGATGTAAAACACCATGCATAAATTGTACAGAGTCTGTTAAAGACATATTAAAACTCTTTTATCTGAATTTTAGGAATTGTATGTTTTCAGGGTCCATCTTAACCATAATGGTGTTTCTCTGGCAGTGAATTAAAATCCCCTTCCCTTCCCCAACCCCCTAAAACTCTATCAAAGGTCATTTTGCCATTCCAGATGCTAAAATAAAGCAGTCAAGGAATATTGTAATGCAAGCGTGGGTATATTTTTCCTGACAGCAATTAAACCTGTGTTACTTTATAGCTGGAGACAGAGTAGTAGAGGAGGTAGTATCAGACTGTCCTCTGGATTTTGTTCTTGAGATGGTTATTGAATTGGATAGTTTATGGACTCACTTGTGTTATGAATTCAGTCCCAAGACTCTCTGTACATGCATATCTTTTCTTCCAGCCGTTGGCATTTTCAAACGGAGCTAATTAATAATCACAGTAAATATATATCCTACAAATGAAATGATCAGTGTGCCTTGAACAGCGATTCTTGTCTTGTCAGCTGTCTGTGAAGTCATTCCCTCTGTGCATGCGGCAGCTGCACAGAGCGCTCCGTGACAGCCACCACCTCCGCCACGGAGGCCGGATGCAGTATGGGCTCTTCCTAAAAGGCATCGGCCTGACCCTGGAACAGGCACTGGAATTCTGGAAGAAAGAATTTATCAGAGGAAAAGTCGATGCAGATAAGGTAATTCAACAAGTGAAAGGCATTTCAATATGTAAATGTGGAGGTGTAGTTGCTGCGTACCTTGTGCTAGAGATTTGAATAGATGATTTCTGAAGTAGGAAATTGGGCAAAAGGTACAATAATGTATTTTAAAGAGAGAAGTTTTGGCGGTTTTTTTTTTTTTTCTCTCTTTGCTTATAATTTTAGTCATTTTGTTGGGTATTGACCTGAACTATTGGTAAAAAAGGTAAGCTATAAAGAGGCTTTTATAAATGTGGACTAGAAAAACCTTACCAGTAAATTACTGGGAAACCAGTGTCCTTTATGAAATGCAGGTACTGTGTAACTAAATTAATTCACCAAGCAGATAAGTGACCAAACCCAGTACTGCCTGAAAGACAAGGTTAGCCTTTATAGTTGTTTAATTAAAAAAATATTAATTGGACATCTCAAAAATATTGATTGGACATCTCTGTGTGAAGTAGTCTTGCCTTAGCAAATTTACAGTTGAAGAATGAAAGAAGCAACTAGGGACAGAAGAATATGTCCAAGGAAATAGTGAGAAAATACTGTTCAGTGCAATGGGAGGTATTACTGACATATTAGTCATTGGGCTCACTCTTGCCAATATTTTTGAGAATATTGTGGGTGAGGAAGATGTAATGTCTGATTTTTGAAGGATTTTGAACTGCTCCTTATCTTGAACAGCTCAGGTACAATGAAGCAAGCTTCCTCTTTCAGCATTCTCTGCCTGGCCTGTTATATGTGTTAGAGCAGAGTTTCAGACCTTATCTCAGTTTTGTGTGGAGTGTGATACTTTGTGTTCAATATTGTGAGATCTCAGCCTTCCAGAATACCATGAAGTATTTTGAAGTGCTTGGTAGACAATCTTTCATTATCTTAGGTTCTCTGGGCCACTGCTATTTATACAAGATACAGGGCAAAATGTAAAGTTGGCTGAAATGAATTATGCACTTATGCCTCTTTCAAGACCCCGAAGATAGATCAGCTTGTGTGCTCAGCCCTGGCCTGCTGGGGGTCCCTCTTGGAGCCATTGGGTTTGGCTCTGTCAGACAATGGGGGAAGCTTCTGGCAGCTTCTCACAGAACCTAACCCTGTAGCCCCATCCACTGCCAAAACCTGGCTACATAAACCCAATACAACTAGTAATTAATTCCACTGCAACATTTACTGCCACTCTAAAGAGATGTTCTTGAGACTTCTGTAAAAAAAATGTGTTTTGAAGGTTTTTTTTTAACAAATTACCTATCTCCTTTTAAATCATATCACATTTAAAGAACTAGCTAAACAGAGATTTAGATACTCACTGGAATCATATCTTTAAATCCCTTTCTCCTTCCCAAAAACTTTGCACACAAGTTGATCTATCTTCTGGGTCTTGAAAGAGGCGTAAGTACCATAATTCATTTTATCCAACTTTATTTTTCGCCCTGTATCTTGTATAAATAGCAAAGTCAAGCCTGAAAGACAGGAGGGATGAGGGGAAGGTGTTTTAAGATTTGTTTGTATTTCTCATTTCCTTCCTCTGATTTGATTGGTAATAAATTACTTTACCCAAGTCGAGTCTGTTTAGCCTGTGACAGTAACTGATGAGTGATCCCTCCCTGTGCTTATCTTGTCCCATGAGTCCTTTGTTGTGTTTTCTCTCCCCTGTCCATCTGAGGAGGGGAATAATAGACATGGGTGAGTACCAGACATCCAGCCAGCATCAACCCCCACAACACTAGTTGAAAATTCAGGAAAATCAAGAATTTTCAGTTGCCATATCCCATGCTTAAAGGAACTGAAAGAATAAAAAAACAAACTATTAGAAATCATAACAGTATAAAGACACACATTTGTTATTTCTGTTTCAAAAAATATTGGGAGAGCACATGTGATTCCACCTACTTGTGCTTTGACCAAATATGTACGTGCACATGTATGAAGACATGTATGCACTGTGGACCCTGTTTTCAGTCACAGGGTTATGACTTTTTATTATGGAATCTCTGTTGATAGGCCCTAGAAATGAAGTTTTATGATGCTTCAAGAGTTAGAAAGCACACTGTGAATCAAACAAGGAGTTTGGTTACTGCGTTTTTAAAAAGCTCCTTCTTCCATGTAATTTTGGTCCTTTTCAAGTTCTAGATAACCAGTTTCAATCTTGAATAAAAAAGAAAACCAATTTTTCATGCCTCTAACTGAGGTTGGTGGCCTGTGATTTTTCACAGTGGTGTCATACAATGCTTAATGTCCTGAAAAAAAGAAGATTAATACAATTCTTATTGCTATTTTCTTTTGACATTTTTATTTTCTGGCATTTGTGCCATTGTTCCTTTCCTGTAGAGTGGAGATAATTAATTACACTGTTTCATTTTACTGGAGCATTGTGAAGATATATGCATGATACTTTGTAAAGATTAAGGTTAATGATGTATTACCTACTGACTCTTATATTGCAAAGAGGGAGTGTTCAATTTACTGGAAATGGTTATGATTTCAAAATTGTTTGTTCATTTTTGTCTTTAATAGCTGCAACATCTATGCCAATTTTCAATCCCAAGAATTCTTGGCACACAACTTCAGTCTTCAGCAGGAAGGAAGTTAGCATGAGCACATCAGCAGTGAGCTGGCTGAGCGTGGCCTCCAGGCTGAGGATAGGCATATGGACAATTTCCACCAAAAAGAACTCCTCCTGTGCTCTGAATAACTGATTCAGGCATACCTCAGGGCTCATTGATAAAAACACTGTGGAAAAGCTTTTAAGAAATTTTATTTTACCTTTAGAGAGGAATCCATGAAGTATGAATGAAGTGTGAAACCATTTAGTTAGTGGGAAAAAAAATCAAGTAACACCTACAAAGAAAGTGCTGAAACTGGTAGAGATGCTCTGTTGGTGGGGTGGGGGAGGGAATGGTCGTGTATTGGCATGTTCACGACAGGGACAAATGCAGAAGGCAAAACAAAACATTTTCTAATTTAGGCACTGCAATTAAAATTACTCTGCAAATTGCTAGGTTAAGTGTGCCTAAATTGTAAATTGTTGTTTTTCAGATAAAAGGATCAACTGCCAAATAGGAGTAGATGCATTACTTCTGAATGAGTGGTTGTGCCAGTTGGCTTCATAACTTCAGTGTTATTTTAAGACTGTTTTTTTTTTCTATAAATTGTAATCTTACTCTGAACAGATATTGATTCTCTTAGATTCTTTTACTGTTCTTGCTTAAAAGGTGACTCCCGACCCTGTCAAAAAAAAAAAAAAATGGTGTGAGGGGTGTAACTCCAATGTGATTTAAAAATACACAAAGGTAATGAGATGACAAGACAAATAATTAGACTACAGGTGTAAAAATGCTTTCATAGTTGAAAATAAAATCCTCTAACAGAGGTCATAGTGGAGATTGTTACTGTTTTCAGATATTTTTGTTTGATTAACCTGCGAATGGGAAAAGGAGGAGTTGAAAAAAATGCAGTATTTTGAACAAAGGTAAGAAGGAAATCAGAATCGGTTTCTTTAAGGTGTTGTTCAGTTACTTCTTCAATTAATAACCTGGATGTGAGATTTTGGTACTGAAGGAAGGCTTTAAGGCAGCTCCTCACTTTTTGCTTTCTGTTGCTACATATACTTGTTATACATGTTCTTTTTCTTAGCAGTAATTGGTGTAGGGTGGTACAAAATGCCCTCTTCTAGTACTCGGTTTTTTTACCTCTGTGCAGAAGTAACAGTTGCTAGTTATACACTGCTGTGTTGAAAAGTAGCTCCTTTGGTACTGCAGTTTGATATTGCACTAGTTATAATTATAGTTGCATATGCTACTGAAGGGCATCTTAAAATTGTGCAAGAGTGTGGGGGTCTATTTATCCAATAAATCTCCAAAAGTGAAGTATTACTATAGTTACAAAATTGTCCTTGTGTCAGAACAGCTTTCTTCTCGTTGTAACTTCTTGTGGAAAATGAGACACGGCTCTTTAGCCCCTGTGTTGTAGGACTCTTTCTTCAGAGATGTGATGATACTCAGGCTTGCAAATCCTCTTATTCATCCTGACTCGGTCTTCCAGATTAATTTAGTGTAGTTTCATAGGGCATATTGTTTTCTATTGCAGTTGATTGCAAATGGCAAGGAGCAGGTTGTTTTCTGGTTGTCTGAGGTACGCCTCTTCGTCTCTTCTTGCTAGTGAAGGTCCTCATGACAGGGGTTTTGCTGGAAGAAGGAAAAGGAAAGTTCACTCAAATTCAACCTTGCTCAGAGTCTGTTATTGTAAGGAAGCAAACCCTTCACAATGAACCTTCTGAACTTCAGTTGATCATTGATGTATTCTACGTTACTTCCACACACGGTGATCATGTATGCAGCTGAGGACAGATGATGTGACAGCCATATACTGCATCACTATGCAAAGAAATATGTCTCCTACTCTGCTAAAAAGCAATGGAACTTTGGGATGACAGTACATCCCAAATTATAGTTCCAGGGACTTTATTTTCTTGGCTTTTTGATTTCTTTTCCAAATAATCTTAGGAGGTTCTTGAGCCTGGATTCAAGAGTGACCTTTACTTTGATTGCAAAAAGATGGTGATGAATGTTTCCACCAAGGTCAACCAGAAATTCCTTGAAGGGGGAGCTTGGACTAGGGACTTCATGAGGTCCTTTCCAGCCTGAATTACCTTGTCATTCTGCAGACAGGGCTAAATCCAGGTACAAACCCGTGTTTATGAGAGCCAGACACTAGAGGGAGACAAGATAGTATGGAATAAACAAATGTATAGATGTAAATTAGAAGAGTTTATGCTGTAATGCTTTGTAGGTCTATACAATTATATTATTTTTAAAACCCTGTGTATTTAAACAAAAGTAGATGTAGGCACTTGGCAATCTTCAGGTCAGTGCTTTTGAGCACATACAACTATCCCCAGTGCAATTTATAATGCGTGGATGATATGGTGGTTCTTTAAAATAACCTCCACGTGCTCAAATCCTCAGGAATATTTTCTCTATCAGTTGGTTACATTTGGATTTGGTATTTTACTTTCTCATTTCTTAGAGAGATTTGTGGGTTGTTTAGCCCTTGGACATTTTTTTCTTCCTTGCCCCCTTTGTATTGGGTTTTGCTGGCTACTATTTTAGGAACGTTTTGATTCACAAATCAGAAAAGGATCTTTATTCTGCCACATTTTTAATTATAATTCTCTAATTGAATGTTATCTGCTATTTTTATTCCTGAATTATTTAAGCTTTACAAATCTACAGGCTAGAGTGACATTTTGGACAGCAAGGCACAATATATAACATCTAAGAGATAAAGATAAAATTGAAATCTCTCTATATGGATTAAAATATAATTTAAAAAAAAATTTACATCAGTAGTACTGTAATGTAAATGATGGCCAGGCTTGAATTCTCCTGAGATATATGAAGACTAAAATAGAACTTCAAGAAGATGATGTTCTCTCTTCTAGGATATATAAACCAAAATTTTATTAAAAATGCAGCATATATTGGCAATAAGACCTTATTTCCTGAATTCTGCAGTGGAGGACTAGGTCATGGTAATAAAGTTGCCATGTGTCAACAAAATGTTAATATAGTAAAGAATATTGTTGTTGCTTTCAGTGGTTATCAAGGGTCTAGATATTCACATTATTGAATAAATTGTATTTTTGTGTTAAACTTACCATGAAATCATGAAGTTTTTTTTTCTTCCACCAATGATTGTAAAAATTAGCTTCAGTAGAACCACTTATTATATTTGTCTTCAATTATTTGGAATTTATGATTTCATACTTTAGTTGTAATGAATTTTAAAGATTTTGAGTGAATAATTTTTATTATGTTTTGGCAAAATTACATTCCATTCATACCATTATTATATGTGGAATGGCAATACTTATGTAATGTAACTGAGTTTCAAACAGTGTGTTTCAAAATGTGTTTTGTATTCTACAAAGTTAGCTCTTGAATTTTCTTTATTAACAGGCTAAAAGTGATTTGATTGTCAGAAGAAACATGAAAATGAATTTTTGATTTGCATGACTCATTTTTATTCCCAAATGTACTGTTTAATTTGCATTAAACTTTTTCTTTCAATGCAAGTTCAAAGAAAAATACAGTAATGTGCTGTTGTTAGGGGTCTCAAGACAGTAAGCAGATGGTCCAAGTCCTATATCCTAGCCATGTAGGCTTGAAGTAAAAATTCAAATTTTAATTTTAACCCCAAAGGCTAAAGAAAAGAGCCAGGTAAAGCAAAGAAAGCCAAGTCTATGAAATCAGAGTATTTGTGTAACGTGAAGTGACTCAACCACGATGTTCAGTTATATATTGAGATGGTTGTTAGGAACTGAACGGCCTCTGGACAGTGATGCACTGAACACCAAGTTAAAAAGTTATGCATATTGGTTTCCAGAAATCAGCTTAATATCAGTGAGAGAAACATCAGGAGATCTCCTTTCATATAATTTCGTTAGTGTTTGTTTTGCATACAAGGTGAAGCCTGGAGGAGAACAAGTGTGTTGTTCAAATGGGACATAACTGGTTTTGAAAGTCATATTCACATGGAGACAGATGGCTGCTGAGATCGATTAGCTGCCTTGATCTTGGCTGAAGAGAATAGTCTGGAGTCCCTTTTGTATTTTAATAAGCAATATGCAGAAGAGGCATTTTGAGTGAATTTGTTTTATAGTACAAATTTATACACCCAGGCATGAGAATTAAAAGCATGGATTCAAGCTAATAGATGGATTACTGGTGTTACATTTGAGTCAAGCTGAATTACTAGTATACTTGTTGGTTGTATCTGGAAAAAGATTTTTTTCTTTTCCTTTGGCTGTGGTAGTTTGCTAATATGCAATGAGGAGTAAGACTAAAATAACTGAAAATCCTGAGGGCTGATGCTGTGGGCAGCTATTATTCTTCATCATTTGGTTCCATATGAATGGTTGGAGCTGAGCCTGACATCTAGTGTTTTCTTGAAAAACCTCTGTCATTTGGCCACAGAGTTTAGAATCATAGAATCATAAAATCATAATACCCTTCTTTAGCTGAATGAAAATAAGCTTAAATAGCCATTAAAATTGGGGATTTTTGGCTTTGTGGCTATCACAGTATGTATATTAAGTCTGTGCAAGATTCTTGCTGCCATGTATTGTTATTTAAAGTTATGTTTTATGGGTGGGAATTTGTCCTTTGTTTCCTTCATGTCCTGTATGTCCTGTGCATTGCTTATGCTTGCCAGCATTCTGTTCCCTTCTCTTGTGGAGTGCTTCAGAATTTTGAAAGCTCATTGGAGTCCTGTTGGTGGATTACTGACACGCTGGTCTGCATTTTGGTTTTGTCACTTTGTTTGGTGTGCCTACTGACTACAGCAGTAGGAAGGAGATCTGTGGTGGATTCTGGAAAACATGCTTACAGGGGTTGCATCTGATTGTACTCCAAGAAGGAGGGTACTGAGGGACATGGCTTAGTGGTGGATTTGGCAGTGTTAAATTTATGGTTGGACTCAAATCTTGAAGGTCATTTCTAACATAAATGGTTCTGTGTTTTTGTAATCACACTTGAATAAGTTCTTACAGAGTCCTGTTAAATTCTGCCAAATCATAGGAAGGAACTTGGGACAACATTCTTGCTTGCTGTATCAGAAGCAGAGATGATTAGCAATGCCTGTGAAGACGTAACCATGGCTAGAGGGAAGTGCCTGTTAGCATTGTCAGTGTTACTTGTGTTTAGTCGTGTGTACACAGTGATTCTGGAAAGACTGCAGAAAATTAGCTCATCTAATCAGAGCTAGAGATAGCTGGTTTTTTTTCCTGTTTAATTAAGCATCGTGAGATTGAATCAGAATTGTTTAAAGTTGTTTGCATCAGATAATGATTTTTATTAGGACTTAGATATAAATAACAGTATGGAGTTGCTACCATTAAAATAACATGCCATGTTGCATTTGTGGATGTTGCTGCCTGATATGATTAGTAGAACAAGTTTTACAAAGCATTTGATATCATTTCTGCTTTGCTGATGGATTAAAAATTATGACTTCACTGCGAAGAGATTTACCAGTAACATCTACACTGTTCACAGTTGTCACACAAATATGTTTGTAGGTATTGCTGCTCTAATCTCCTTACTAAACAAAAAAATACAGACTTGTTCTGTGGCTGTTTCTCTTATAGTTTGTTTTACTTTTGGCTCCAAATTAGACAAGTAAACAAAGCACATTTAGATTCTGGTTGATGCATAAGAAGTCAGATGATGAAAAATCAGATGTGAATATAAGATTACATGTTCCACTTATTTCAGGAAAGTAAGATGAAAGTAATTTTTTTTTTACCATTTCTGAAGATATGCTGTATACATAATCAACACTGAACAGGTACTGTTAACTTACAACTTTATGTAAATGTAAATACATAAACACACGTGCACACCCCTTCCAAGAGTGGGTGCTGCACCACGTCCTTTTGGCAGAAGAATAATCTGTAACTTCACTTGATACTACTTTCTTTCAGTTTCCATATAATTTGTTTTTTGACTGACACACTGGAAGTTCTGGGCACTAGAAAGAATAAAAACAAAGCAAAGCCTTTTTTACCTTTTACTTGTAAGAATTTGTTTTACTTTAAACAGTATTGCCTGACCTTTTAAACCCAAGGTGCTTACAGGTTTATCAGTGAAGGTTGCTAAGGAGGAAGTGTCTTTGGAACATAATTATGTTTTAATTATGCCCTGTAGCTAATGTAGATGCATATTAAAGTCAGCCATATTTCTGTGTATTTCCCTCTGAAACTTTCCTTTCTCAAGCCTTAAATTAAAAATCAGCATATCTGTTTCTCAGAGTTATCCAAGCTTAGGAATAATGACAAAAATCTGCTTTATTTTATAACTGTTTTTCATAAGAGTATTTTTGTTGCAGAAACTTCAAATTAAAAAACCACTAGTTTTTGCATAATAGATTCAGTGTCTTAAAGCAGTATTTCTGAAATGAAATGGATCTGGCATAGACCCATTATTTTTCACCATATTTTTGTTTCATGGGTGTCATTCCAATGGACCTCAACTGAAGATGAGGTACTAGAAAACACTGAAGAGAGAAACATTAAGGCTATAGTGTGCACATAAATATTTGAGGAATCACAGTAATAAGTCATGATAAAAATGTGTGCTCTTTCACTCCAAACTCAATCTCTGTTTCAATTTTCCCAGTTGTTCCAGTTGAAACTGGAACTCTGCAGTCTTTGTTGTAATGCCAAAGTTATGGTGGCATTTGCCTATGATTATGCACTTTAAAGTGCCTTAATTTGTTCAGCATTTTTTTAACCTGTTAAAAATGTATGATTTTCAGTTTTCATCTCCTGAATTACGTTAAAAGAGAAAATTTTGGACAGTCTTCCAGCCTGTGGCATGTCTTAGGGAAAGAGAAGAGTTCTAACTATAATCTCTCTTCCAGGACATTAACAGTGCTAGCACAGTTTCAGTGATGTTTAACTGTGCCAGCTACCATAAAAAGAAATAGGATCACTTTTTGTAGTTGTTACATGGAACAGAACAGTTATTACATAGACACAGAAATCTGTATTTAATAATCTAATGTGTGAGCTGGTTGGTGATATGGTTCTTGCAGTGAAGAGAGCAAAAGGAATAATTACCTTTCCTGTACTAAAACTAATTTAGATCAGAGTCTGCTCTGTTATGACTTGTTTTATTCTCAGCAACACACATTGCTGTAGATATTCCATGATGTAGTGTCTTGTTAGAACTGCATGTATAAAAATGACTGTTGAAGCCAGACCTTTAATTTTCTAAGATTCCTTTTGTAGTTTTGAATCACTTGTCAGTCCTTACATTTCATTGCCAGTGTAGATGAACTGCACTTGTCAGAAGAGGTTTGTGTTTTATTGGCCCTTGAAGCATCAGCAAAAGTCACTCCATGACATTTTAGAAAAGTAATAGATGGATTTGCCTATGTTGCTGATAAATTTCTAAGTTTAGGGATAGTGAAGTATCTGAGTGTCAGTAAGTATGGAGCTTTTAGCAGACTCTTTTGAATCCCTCCTTAACCAAATACCATATACCTCTCTCTAACCATCTGCTGAAAAATGCCTGCTGCACATTGCTGCACACACCACTGGTAATGTATTTAAGCTCTTTGGCTATTTTCCCCAAGTTCTAAGACAAGAGTTAGTGGTTTTTGAGATGCAAATCTTTTCATTTGTGTATTTTTATTACCTTCCAGGACGAGCTGAATGACACAGCAGGTCTCTTCCAGTTTTGTTCCTGTGCTTTTTGAACTGAAGAGTGTTGATAGAATTTTTTTCATCTTGATACTCTTAGTTGAAATAATGCTTTAAAATAATTTTGTCAAATATTTAGATATCCTGAAATTGTGTAAACTGTTTTCAAAAACAAAATCCAGACTTCTGGATACTTTTGTTTGATAATGTTCATGTAATAGCTATAACATCATATAGCTGTCATATTCAGTCTATATTCAGCCAGTAAATCATGGCTACGTTTCATATTCAGTCATCCAGAAAAGCAGCATATTGTATCAAATGTGCACTCTGCTGATATATCACAATAGGCACGATGTAAATAAAAATGTACTTTTGCTTTCAGAATTGATTTAATATTCTGCCTTGTGTCTTTGAAATCTGTTGAATCTCGTGAATAAAGACAGAACAGCTTTTCATACATTATTTGTTCTATGCGCAATTTATGTTTTGGAAATTTAATATATTGATTTAGGAATGGGAAATTACTATGATAAAGCTTAAGTATTTCAACATTATAGGTGTTACTTCTTGAAAGAAGGTTGGATTCTAATTTTGTATGAAATGTACAATGCTATTTAGCTGTGAAAACGAATTCCATAGCATGTTGTATGTGTTAGGCTTTTACTTCTCTTTGCATCCCTTCTTAAGTCCATTTACAAAGAAGAAAACCAAAATGTCCTCAAATATGATTTCTTCGTGGGTTTTTTGGGGTTTTGGATTTTTTTATTTGTTCATTTGTTTTCTGTTTCCCTGTTTTTCTTTTGGTCATCCACTGTACATGTAGGAGTGGATGGAAACGTGGTCTTTATGGCAAGTTTTGCTGTTTAAATACCAATTTATTTTGTTTTTTAATTTCATTTACTTAATTGTGTTGAATTTGAGGCATGAGAAGTGGGGCAATACTAGTGAATACTAACAATTTTTAAAAAAGAAAACCATTACAATAGGCTGAGTTCCTTCTTGTACTTTGCTACCACAGTTATTTCCCTGGTTTTAGAAGTTTACAGCAAGCCCTGAAAATGAGATGTGTGTTACTTCTGAGACAATTTAGAGCAGTTTGGTAGTAGAGCTTCTTTATTCTTCTGTTCCCATTTTCCCTGCAGTCTAGTCATCTTTTAGTCAGAAAAGAAAAGGAAAATAATCTTGTGTATTTTTGAAACAAGCTTTCTTTTGTTGAGTGCAGAAAGGCTCTTGTCATAATTGCTGTCTAGATTTGAAATATGTCTTGATTATAGTGCACTTTGTCTAAGATAGAATATAAAATCATCTTTGTATGCAAGCAATTCTCTTTATTATGACAGCTGATACCTGGTTTTCTGCACTTCTGTTTGATCATTATCTTAAAATGTGATTTTGTCTTTTACTGTCCTCTTGGTAAATTAAAAAAACCTGGTTTTACAGCAGTTTTGAGAGAGAGAATGCCAGTGATCTTGGGCCAAACTGTGCTGTTAGGAGAGCTCCAATATCTAGTTTATATTCAAAAGGGTTAACAAGCATCAACTATCCATGTACTGTTTTGTGTGTCATTGCCTTGCTTTTGTCACTTTTATGACTGCCTCAAAAAAGTTAAGTGTGTATGTTTCTAGAGTAGACATAAGGAATACTTATCAGCCTGAGGAAATTTATTCATTACTCAGTCTCCTTGTAATTTTATTTTAAGAATTATTTGATTTTTTTTTCATGATTTTTTTTTCAATGATCAATTTATCTAGAAAATAAATCATTTTTTAAATCTTACACTGAGGATTTGCTGACATCTTGAAACATGTGATTGGGACTTAATATCCTTTTGTTCTGTCACTGATCCTTGTCCAAGAGGTTTAACCATATCTCTGTAAAAGGCAGGGTTTTTTGTCACAGTTGTATCAAATTTTGATAACTTTGTCACTTTGGTTGAAGGGATGTTTTTCAGTCACTGAATTTCTTTGAGTGATGCTGCCTCGTTTGGAAATCTGAGGCTTAGGATGAAATTCAAATAAAATTATAGAATATCGTGTGAGACCATTCCTGTTTAGGGAATTGATAGAGCTTGAACTAGCAGTAGGAAATTAGGTTTTGGACTTTGGGTCCCTGGCCAGTCTTCATCCATCTTTTCTGTGAATCTGTAATGCCCACTTCTGTGGTATACATATAAGTATGGATTTCTCTCAGTTTTGATACAGACATACTGAATTTCTTTTCTCCTTGATACACTTTCTCTTTACACTTGCATTATAAACTGTCATTATGATCAGTAGAAATCTAGCCTATGTAGTCAATAGTGTCTAGAGAATGATTTATTTGATGAGCCTCCAGGGCAAATGGAATTGCTCCCCAGACTCTTCTGATTGCATTGACCACCATTGATGATAATGGAAGATGTCTGGGTTTAGATGTTTGGAGTGGAATCCTATTTCTGCAGATGCAGTTAGTTACTATTCTACTTCTGTTGAACTCTCTCAGTTATCAAAATAGAGAGTGGACCCCCTCCCCCAAAATCACAACACTCCCCCAAGAAGCCGCAAGTGATACAAGTGACATTTGCTCGCCATGTGCTGACCAATGCCCCCCAGTCCCTAAGCAGTGACCAGCAGCACCCACACAACTTAGAGCAGTTTCTGTAGTCCCATCAGTTCTTCCTCACAGCTTTTGGTGTGTCCCCTCACTGGCAGAGCATGGGGAACTGAGAGGTCCTTGGCTCAGAGTAAACACTAATTATAAACAACCAAAACATCAGTGTGCTAACTGCATTATTCTCATACCAAATCCAAAACATAGCACCGTACCGGCTACTGGAAAGAAAATTAACTTTATCCCAACTGAAACCATCAGAATAATTTTGATACAGAAAGAAATATTTTGAAATGTTTTGAAGTAGCTAATAAAGTCTTTTGTAGGTGACCAAGCATGCCTAAGAAAAATTAAGTTGTTAGAGAGATGGCTTTAAGATGTATTGTGCTGATAATCTGATGCAGTGTCTTGAGGCAGAAGACAGCCTGCTGTAGTTTGTTTTACTTTTCTAGGTTCAAAGTCTTGGTGTGTGTAAATCTATGAAGAAATTGTGTACATAATTTGTGTATTTAGATAAATTATATGAAGGCAAGCTTAGATTGCTGTAAATAAAAGTCTATGGTGTCAGATTTTTGCTAATTCATCAGCCATACACTGGATGCTCACACGGGTAGTATACAAGGTGTTTGACTGATATAAAAATTTCTGATATAGTATATAGTAGATATAGTAGATGAAGCCATCTCCAGGGCTAAGTGTTTCTTGCCTCATGTAGTTTGATAATCTTGGAACTGGAGGGGAAAACGTTTTTTATACCACTGTGAATTGGTCTGTGCTGACTGCTACACAATGTAGTAGTTTTCCATCTCGATTTTAGGTGTGTCTCTGATGTGTACCTTGGAGGTAGAAATTGGGCAACAGAATGGTAATTTAGGACAAATTTTTGTTGTTGGCAGATAGAGAAGCATTTATTTGTGCTCCTAAATACAACTGTGCTTGCAAAAAGATAGTCTCAAGTTGAGGTTATTTTAAGAATGAGCTGAAAAAAAGAAAAGTTGCTTGGATAAAGGTATGCCAACTAAGCAATGTCAACAGTAATGATTTGAGTAACAGCCTAAGAAATGGATGAAAAAGAAAACCAATTATTTCAGCAGATACACGAACACGACTGTGTGCAATAAATTTATGGATTTGAAGCTGTTATCTATACAGCTAAGCAGTTTTAGACAGGAAATTAGCCAATGATTGCTTAAAAGAAAGGTGTTAAGCCATCACTTCTTTGAATTTTGCAGACTTGGAACTAATCAGGTGGTCAGCCAAGAAGCTAGAAAAAGTTAGTGCACCATTTTGCTTAGTTGATAGACTTTAAATAAATAAGTACTGTAAGGAATAAATGCATAAAATCCTACAAAAATATATAAAAGTACTTTTAACCGAAACATGAAAGTTTTGTGGAAGTGTGAACCTGAGCATACAGGGCTTGCAACACCTTTCAGCAAATTATTTTCCATCCTAATATGCATGCTGAGTATCAGATTTGATAACAAATTTTATGGGGCGCCTAGTTCTATTTACACATACTAATCTGTGAATATGACAAGTGATACAAGGAAGGTGACTGTCAGTGATGACATGATGCCAGTGACCGGAGTGGCTAGGGAATGTCATTTCTTTTAGCTCTCTTTTGAAAGTGTATTCTGTTATATCAAACTCGTAATTTATAGTGCAGACATGACCCATGGTTTTCTGCTTTTTCTGTTGAAAACTTTCCTTCAAAGGAGAGCATACACCTGCCAAATGGTCCTTTTGAGGTACATCCTCATTCCATGTCTAAAGATCATCTATTCGTGTGTGTGATCAGAACTTGTTGAAAAAATCTTTTCCTGAAATTCCTATATGGAATATCCTATCTGGATATTCCTTCCTATCTGGAATATGGTAACCTGGTATTAGGCTATACCAATTGCAAATTTATGGCTTTTAGATATCTGTATCTATATCTATCCCTTTTTCTTTATACCATAGTTATTCTATAATTTATAACTTACCAATTTGTTAAAGCCATGCCCATTCACTTCATACATAAATTGTAAATGTGTTGTAGATTTTAGAAAGCTCAGAAAGCTAAATAGAGGCAAAGTGAGATAGTTCTGATGTGGGCCATACAGTTAAAAAGTTGCAGAGAATCCTTGCTGCCAAGTGTGACCACCAGTAGGTCATCTCAGCAGTGTAGTGATGTTGCTTCAGTATCACTGTTTCATAGTAACTTTGGCAGTTATTGTTGGTATTTAGCACAGCTATGGTGTAAAACATACCCAGCTTTTCTGTGAATAATTTTTTGGTTTTGTATTTGTTTCATCTCAATGGAGACTGTCACACAGAGTACAAGGGAAATGTACTTGCTCCTGCAGCATCATTACTGTTGAGCAAGTTCATATCAGGGTTATAAGATCCTCAAAATTTCTTACAAAAGTCACCAAAAATTTTTGGTGATTTTTCAAATCACTTTTTTTGATTCTGACCTTTTACAGGTTGTTGTCGTAATGCCCTTTTAATAGATTGCAGTTAGAAAAAATGGTAATAGTAGTTTTGCAGGTTTTCAAGCTGTTTCTCTGAAATAGTTTAAAACCAAGCAATTTATAAGCAATGACCCTGCAGTAAGAATGGCCCTGCAAACACCTACATGCATGTTATGTGCTGTCTATAATTTATTTTATTCAAGGAACTTTAATTGAACCACTTCAATTTGGAGTGTCAGGAAAATAGGAAGGTTAAATAGGAAGGAACAGATCCCTCTGCCTTCTTGTTTCTGCAGATTTCAAACATGTTTAATTTTACCTTGGTGCTTTTTGTAGCAAAACAGGTTGCTCCATGTGTTTCTTTTTCCTTTATGCACGTCCTAAAGTAATGGTATTAGGAAAGAATGAGGGTGACCATGGAGTTCATTTCCCAGTGTACAAAGAAGGCTGTTCTGCAGGATGCGTTTTCTGTAATGAAATGCCTCAATTCATGGTTTCTTCCTGTTGAGGATGACCACACAGCCTGTCAGATATTGGCCCTGCTAAAATCCTGTTTCCTTGATCAATGACAAGAAAAGCTGAATCACAAGGATGAGAGAGCTCTCAGTGATGCATGTAAGTGCAGATGTGCCAACTTGCACCACGTAGCTGTGTTATTCTCTGCCATCTGCCACTGCAAAAAGAGAGAAATAAGCAGGATTACAAGAAAGCAAGGAGAAAATATCCAACCTGTCCCAAGGCTGTGTGGTGTTATTATGTAGCTGTTGTTTCTGTTTCCTGCAAGAGCTGCTTCTCAGCATAAAGTAATGAGTTCCGTACTAAAAGTAATTTCTCTGGGCGTTAAGGCAAGTGATGTGAAAAGTACAGCTCAAGATTTTACTATACAGAACTGTTAAAAAGGGGTGTTAATTTTCTAGGAAACTAAGCTGTACCTCCTGAAGCATTCATGATTTGCCTTACCCTTGAAAAAAAAAAAAAAAAAGTCTAACTTAATTGCTTGCTCAAATATCCTTTGGTAA
Organism: Sturnus vulgaris; assembly: GCF_001447265.1. The sequence continues at coordinate 87,498 of NW_014650894.1, forward strand.
GAAGATGAAATGTACTTTCATTCATATTTGAAAAGGAGGGAAGATTCCGGAGCTTCTGGGCAGAAGAATAAGTGGCTACAGGATAACAGATTCCATCTTCAGTTTAACAGGTTCATGCAGAGATTGGAAATTAAAATGCAGGCATCTCTGTATTTGATCTTTGCCCTTTCTCAGGAGTAACCAGACCATTTGCAGCTCCAACAGGACTTGGCCAGCAGCTGCTGGTGCCCTGTGAAGGGGTGGGGAGCTGTTCTCTGGCCCTTCCGAGTGTGAGCACACACCTAGAGAATTCTTTGTAGTGACCAGTTGGTAAGCCTGACTCTGTTGCTAGAAAAATTAATGTTCATTTTCTATTCAACCAAACAGTTTTTATCTCCTGAACAAAAAGGTTGACTAGATAAGAAGGCATATTCCCACCTGCTTGATCCTGCCTGTGGCTATGCTGGAAAACAAAATGCTATTTTCTCTCTTTTCTTCTCCTTTCGGCTTTTTAAAAAATCTTTTAAAGTAGAGGAAAGTCACTTTGTCAAATGCACAGTATGGATTAATTAGTCAATGTTTGTTCAGAGCTTTGGATGTCTTAAGCCTTATTAGGGATGAGTGCTGAATTTTAGTCTTCTTCTTGTATTGACTTGATTATGAGAGCAGCATCTTAATGGAGAAATTTCTTTTTTACTGTTTGAGTCAGGTGCAATTTAGGATTTTATTCTCAAAGTTGGTATATATTTTTCTATACATTTATCATGTATATTTGCATATTATGTTATAGAGTTTCAAGTAACTGTATTTTCAAAATCATTGGAGTGTTTTATATGAAAAAAACACAAACATTTATGTTTCTATTTTGTTTTTGCATCTTTAGACCAGTCAAGAGATTTCATAGGTATATGAATATTCTGAAGTACTATTTGGACATCCACAGGCCAAATAAGGAACTGCTTTTATTGGTAGAAATGAGAATATCCTTGCAGTAATAGTGTTAGCAGTGGTAGGTTTGAATGATTTTCTCAGTATATTACATTGTCTTCTACTAGTAAAATATCAGAGAGTAAAAAATTAATTTAAAATGGTTTTTGAGAAGAAACCTTAAGCTCTTATGGGAATTGCCTGTATTTAGATGCAGAATTTGAGATTAATGCTATAATTTTGAATTGAGCAAGAGCAGTTGTTCCTTTTATATATTGTTATAGTTCTTTTTTGAGGCAAAGAGAGACTGAAGAGTTGTAATTGTAAATATGACGCTTCATTATTTTATCATGTTTATGGTTTTTAGAACTTGAAGTATGTTATTTGAAAAATGTCTTATAGTAGCTAATGCAATTTAATGGAATCTGTATATTAAGTAATGTGATTTCTCTACAGATTTTGTCACCTATTACCATGTAAAAAATGACATGGACTCATGTAATTGAATGGTTTCCACAGGACTTATCTAAAATGATATATTGATAGCTTTGTGCTCAGCTGTAAAGATAAATTATTACATCAATGTACTTTAGAAGATTTCATTTTATTGGAAGAGTTGGTAGTCTATTGCTAGGTAAAAGAGAAAATCTTTAATGCAAGCAAAGTATACTTCATTTTGGAACCTGAAGAATTGAACTTCAGTGCTGAAGCAAAGTATAGGTGTAGCATTATACTTTGGGAGAACAAGAACGTGAACCTGAGCAAAGAAATCTGTATTTCTATATTTTTCCCTGATTAGGCAATCAATTTAGGAACATTCATGAGATTTTAAATTGCCATGCTTTCTCCATTTACTAATATTGTGGGGTCCAAAATTTTGATCTTTATATAATCTTTTCTTTAAAGCCATTACAGAATCAGTTGAAAAGACCTTAAATCAATGCAGTTACACACTTCTCTTGAGTTGTATCTGTAAAGCACATATGTGTACAAATGCAAGTTCATGGAATATAAAACTCAAAGCTAGCAGCGAGCAACTAGGTTTTTATTTTCCTCAGTTTGAGTATGTTTGGAAAATTTATTTTGCTATTCAATATTTCTGTTTGCAGAGAAGATAGAATTACTGACCCAATATGTAAGAATTTATTCTTCTGTTTTTATTCAGTTTGACAAAGGATATGCTTATAGCATTCGTCACAACTATGGGAAAGAAGGAAAGAGGACTGATTATACCCCATACAGCTGCATGAAGATTATCATGTCCAATCCACCAAGTCAAGGGGATTATCATGGTGAGTACCTTAAGGGGAAAAACCCCAAGCATTTACAAACAGCAGAATCCCTTGGCTGGAGAAGTTATTCCCTCCTGTAGTCTTTTAATTTATGTATTTAATTTCCATATCCTAGTGGTCTTGAATTGTTCTCTTTAGATCAGACTTGATAACTGCTGTTTCTATATACATTGTCATGCAGTTCAAGGCGACTTAAATGTGCAGATGCTTTAAGAAATTACCAGTTAGAGGTGTTCTGAGGTATAAATTGAATTGTACAGGAAGTCAGAAGTTTGCTAGGGTGTTTTTGAAACTCCTACAGCTGTATGACTAAACATGGATAACCTGCACTTACTTTACTGTTGTTATGCTCATACTAAGTTACTCATTTAGTTGTGTCTGAAAACTCACCCTAAAATAAAAAAAATCACTTAGGTAGTGGAACTTTCTAAGGTACTTACAATTTTTACAATGGACTTAATATTTTTACAATGGACTATGTTTTTAAAGAACATTTGTCTCTCATTACTGTATTTTCTTGGATTTGCTCCACAGCTATTAAATGTACCAACACTGTCATTGTTAGTAAAGAACTAACTTAAACTCTTTTCCTGTTAGTGAATAAGAATTGTGGCCTATTTATGGTGGGATATTTTATGTGACTCTTGAGTCTGTGGTGCCCTGATAACTCTGCAGTAGAGTAATTATTTAAAGAAGAAAAAAAAAAAGCAATTGTACACATGGGTAATTAACTTTCCTATTAATAAGCTGTTAGACAATTAGGAACAGCTTAGCTGGTCTCTTGAGTGCCTTACTGCACTAACTCCTGAGTAAACAGCCTTGTTTGTGAGTTTGCTTATTTTTTACTGTCAGGGTGCCCATTCCGGCACAGTGATCCTGAGCTACTGAAGCAAAAGCTGCAGTCATACAAGATCTCTCCCAGTGGAATAACTCAGGTAATGCATATTTTGCTTGACACTTTCATTAATAAAGCTCTGCTTTTCAATTTTACTTTCTATTTGTGTAGGAATGCCGTATACAATTTGTCAGTATGTATTGTGAAATATTTCTTCTTATAAAAGGTTTATACCAGAATTTTGGCTTTCTGGCTGCAATGCTCCCACTGATGTGATGATTATTATCACCACTTTTTCTTGTTTAATATTATGAGTAAGTTTATTTCTATGTGGATAAAATCTAGAATTTTTTTATACTTTGTTTTAGTGCACTGTGATTAGAAAAGAAGTTTAAATGAATCTGGCAGTATTTTAGAGAGTTTATTTTTAATCTTGCAGTTACTTGTGGATGACTATTGTGTAGTCAGTACACAAATGTAATTCTTTTCTGTAATAAATTTCTAAAACCCATAAAGTCCTTATTATCTGTTGTGCTAACTTCCTCTGAACAACAAAAGTACGTAAAATGCCTAATGAAATTAGGCAGAAATTTTTATCAGCTTTTAAAAAAATCTAAACTTCAATTGAAAAATCTATCTTATATAACAAAAACAATGTAGGAATTGGAACTTTGAGATGTGTCCTGAAGAACTGTGACTTCCACTGCTTGCTCTAGCAAGAACTTAAGGCAGTAAGAGGTTGTCATCATTTTCATTGAAAGAAGATATACTGGTGAGATTTAAGCTGAGACCAAACAGTTCTATGTATAAACTGGCTGGAACCTGCTTTAGGTCCACAGGAAAAACCTGCTTTAAGTTGTCTTTAGTTCATATGGAATGTCACCACTGCTTGTCAGGAATCAACAAACTGTTGTACTAGATAGAAAAGAATGTGAAAGTTCCACTTAAAGCAGTCTCCCTTGGAAGGATTAAGATACAAATTAAAAAGAATCGTTTTAAAGTGTTTATTGTTCATTATAGTAAGGAAATACTCAAACTTCTTCAAAACTAGGAGTGTTTTTTCCTTTTTCTTTTTTTTCCTATTTTCTTCTGGTTCATATCAATAAGCATCTATATATCTGAGAGGCCCTAGAGATATTTCCTTTGGCTTTTTTTCCTTATATATACATCAAGAATCGATGCTGGTCTGGGATTTTTATCCTGCTAATCATTGGATAGATTGGTGAGGATTTACTGGCTTAGATGCCTTGCTGTATGTGTGGGTAGGATTGAGGAGAGGTTATTTCTTCAGTGAATTTGCAAAGTAAGACAGTATCTTTATATTTAATGCAGTTCATTTTTTAATGTGAATTGTGATTTTATTTTTGTGGGTGTGTATATGTTTAGGGTTTTTTGTTTGTTTTTTTCTTTGTAAAGTAGAATTTGGATTCACTAGTAGTCTTATATTTTCTTATCCAAAGTGACTAAGAAAAAATGCCTCCATCAACATCTTCTTTGCCCAGAAATGGATGTTGTCCTGTCCATGACTTTTGTGGTGTTGAAGTGCAATTAGGGTAAAGGGCTTTTTGGTGTCCACTCCTAATGTTAAACCAGAAAAGCCACAAAATGATACACCCTCCACTCAAAATGTAATCAAAATAAAATAATGTAAAATAAAATGTTGGCTGTACCTGCGTTCTCAGAAATTAATCTTTTACATTAGACAGTCTTTGAGATATCCAGTAGGAGAAGAGGAAGAAAAATAGTTGCCATCTCTCTCCAAGTTGTCATTATTGCTGCCCCTCCTTTTTGTGCTGTTTTCATGGTCCAGTAATGTTTGTGTGACTAATAACAATTCAGGATCCTTCAGTCCAGACAGTGGCTTTTATGAGTCTTCTCTGATGTTGATGACAGTTGCTGAGTATGAGAAATGGTTTTTTTCCTTTAGCTCTGTGAGTAGATATCAGGGGTGGATGGTTTACCAGTCTTTCAATGGTATCATGTAACTACATTTCCAGTAGCTTGGTCTCAAGATTGGCATTCACTCAAACCATTCACTTTGACTCTTAGACTTCCTGTTAACTCCAGGTGCAATGAGAGTTCCCTTACAGACTGGTAGATCCCTATGGTTCAGAGCTTGACCTTTCAGCTGTGTATTTCAATAAATGGTACGTTTTTTCTGGGGCTCAGGACCTCTTATGCTCGTTCCTTACTCTTTTCCAAAATTCTAGGAATGATGCATAATTTTTCAAACAACTATTTTGAATTGAGCTATTTACTGATGAATTGGTCCCTCACTCGGATTTTCATCTTATGGTTTAGAGTACTCACATCTTCCCTCCAAACCCACAAACAAGGCCCTTCCTTGTCTTTGAAGCTTGTTCCTCATGGCTATTATGTGAGCCACACTGGAGGCTAGTGTCTAGCCCTAATGGCTGTGGTTTTACCCAAGAGACTCAGTTTTCTGGTGTTGTTCCCAGCCTTCTGTTTCTGGGACTGCCCATACTCTTGACATGCACCCTTTCTTTTAAAGTTCATAAGTTTCTGATAAAGATAAAACATTTGACTGCTGTGTGGTAGGAACAAACCCCATGCTGAAGGGCTTTGTTGCAGGACTGGGTGTGAAAAGGGAAAGCTGGATCTTGTGATGATGGTACAGAGCAAATACTGCCAGACCTCACGTGATTTCAGTAGTCAGTCTGAGCATTAGGCTAAACAGTTTTCATTGCATTTATTTTATAGTACTGTCAGTAATGAAAAAATGATCAAAGCATTTGAATATGTGAATCTGCTTGCGATGAAGGATTTGGGTCTAACCTGTTGTTCCAGTCTAGATTTTCTGATGCTGTATCTGCTGAAGTAATCATCTCAAAGTAATGCAACAGATGACTTACAGGTCTGGACTAGTTATCATAGTACTTAAAGCAGAGAGCTAATCTTGATGTTTATTCCAAGAACTGAATTATTTAACTTGTATTATTTTCAAATTTTGCATTTTCCTTAGGTTAGTCTACATTTGTGATAGTAGCTTTCTTTTTTTCTTATACTGTTTCTTGGAGAAAGAAACATTAGCTGAGCACCTAATGTGTGAACGTGTAAGTGCATAGCATTTGAATTTTTAGTATGTAATTTTTCATTTCTCTCTCTGGTATACTGCTAATTAGGTAAAATCTTAATGAAATCAGTTTCATAACAGCTAATCAATTTGAAGAATATAAAGATTAAAGTATATGTTAAGATATGTTTTTACATATGAGACATTGAACAAGTGCATGTAGTGACAGGACAAGGGGAAATGACTTCAAACTGAAAGAGTGGGAGGTTTAGATTAGATATAAGGAAGAAATTCTTTACTGTGAGGAAGGTGAGTCACTGCAGCAGGTTGTCCCGAGAAGTTGTAGATGTCCTATCCCTGGAAGTGTTCAAGGCCAAGTTGGATGGGACATGGGGCAATCGATGGTCTAGTGAAAGGTGTCTCCCTCCATGGCAGGTGTGTCTGAACTAGATGATCTTTAAGGTCCCTTCCAACTCAAACCATTTTATGATTCTGTGATAAATACATCTGTTGTGATGCTGTACTAAATGCACTGTAACGTGTTGCCTGAACATCTTACATATAGGAAGATAGAAATGATGGGCTTTGAATTAGTTATTTCAAAATATCTATTTGTTTCAGAAAGTTTTCTTGGAGAAATTACCTTTTCCCAAATCATGTTAATCACAATTGCAAAAGCAAAAAGTAGTAAAAATTTCTGGTTGTACAAACAGGAGAAATAGAGAGTCTAGACTAGTTCTTTCTGCTTTTCTGTTAGGAGTAAAAGCATTTTTTAGGGAAAGATACTTGTGTCGATGAGCAGCAGATAACTTCAGTAGAAGGCTTGTTCTTTCTCTTAATTTAAAAATCTTTTTTTTTTTTTTTTCTATAACGGGGTTAAAGGTTTTGATTAAGTCACTCACTGAACTTTGTGTATTATTTTTCAACGGATTTTAATGCTTTGGTGGGTTGCTGATTCTCTACAGAGATGGAAATAAATAAGCCAGTCTGTGCCTAGGCCTCTGATATGGCTATATATTTCAGTGAATGAAGAAAACCCCATCAAAACACCAAACAAAAAAGTGAAAAACCTGCAAAAAAACCCACCACGAGACCACCACAGTGAAAAAAACCCTAACACTCTACCTATTGGCCTAATATTTAAAAAGTTTTAGGTTATTGCTGTTTGTAAAAATATTTTCCCTTGCAGCTGAAGAAACCTTCCAGGGAAAGTTAGAAATTAATCATACACTGAGTCTACAGTAGAAAGATTTTCGTGCTGAGTTAATTCCGCAGTGTAAAAAAACCCAAACCCAAACTCACTTTGAGTAAGTTGAAAATAACAGTGGATAATTATAGAGCCCCAACTATCTTTCTGTGCAACAACTTTACTTTGAGTGCTGAGGATCTGTAAAAGCAGGTGGCTGCATACATCTGCCAAACATCATCTCAGCCTCATTAGCAGTCAGTAGAGCAACATCAGGAAAGCAAAGTTGCAGATGGCAGTGAAGAAAAAAGGCACATAAGGACTAACAGGGAAAGTCCTTGAGTATGTACCTTTACTTACAAAATAAAGGAATGCAGTGTAAATGGCTTAATGTATGTAGAGGCAAAAGATTGCTGCTGTGAATTAAGCTTTGAGTGGAGGTCTGTTTCTGGGAAATACTAGGCAAAACAGCTGCAAGCTTGCTTTCATTATGGACACAGATGTAGTAGAAAAGATAATACTTATTAGGGATGTTATATCTGTTTTATTTTAATAGAGCATTGCTAGTTTCTCTCACACAGAAGACTCCTTTCTAGCTGGGCTACATTCTATTGCAGTGTTTAACCTTTTTTGTTTCCTCTTAGCAACTTCCTCCCTGATAAAGCAAGTTAATCCACTAAAGTTATTCCTCTTTAAATGTGTTAAATATGCCCTTTATTCTCCCTCCCTTTCATATGTGCAGAAGGTGAACCTCATGATGTGGCTGGTTGAAACTTACGTATATACTAACGTTTTTAATCTCTTAGGGTTTATACTAAGAATTTGTCCATACCTGAGTTTGTTTGCTCACTTAAGGTTCTAAGATTTAAAATGTATTTATACATAAATTTAGAAAACCTTTTATTTGTATTATTACATGTAATCCTGATTAAATAAAGAAGAATTTTGAGAAAACTGTAAGTATTTATGAACTAGATTGAGTTAGCTGACTTATTTCAACTGGAAAATTCAGGTTAGATAGGTCTGAATGCTACAGAATGCTAAAGAATGTTTCTTTTAACTAACCAACAGACATATAGGTCTTCTGATAATTACTGCATATTAGGTGAAAAATACTTTTCAAGAAACTATATGCATACAACATGGTTAGCATTTTCTTTAAAATAGAGATGGTTCTTTTGTATGGCATAGATTATATTTTAAGGAACAAACAAGCAAATGTAAGGCGATATGAAATCAAGGTCTTTAGAATAGATGAGTTTTTTCAATCTTTAACTACTAATTTTTTTAGTCAATTTCAAGGAGAGAGGAGAAATAAAATGGAAATATATGTATGTACACAGATAGTGGCAGATTTCTGACTTCATTGCCTAGTTGGCCTTGGCTTTTCTGTTTTACAGAAGGTTTAACAGGAGGTGGCAAGAGGGATAGAAATGTAATCAGTTGGACTATTACAGAGAAATAATGGGGCTAAGTACTTTCCTGGCAGTGTGTTGCTGTTTTTATCCATTCAGCAAATGTAATTTATTTATATATCTGTCAATAAATACAAGGCAGCATCCGATAATGGGTACAGCAGGGATTTAAGCTGTATATTGCTGTGTTTGACACAAAGGTCAACCTTGGGAAATGGCTTGAAATTAACATTTCTTGAAAACTATTTTTCCTTCCATTGAGGCTATCTCTTAATTCCAGCAATTTTCTCTGTTTGATAAGCAGAGCAAGCATACATGTTGATTATATAAAGGAGGAAGGAGGTAATGAAACTTTAAAATATTTCAACCAGCATTGCATTCTGGTGATAAGAATGGGACTTCATGCAGCACAGAAGAGATTACCTGAAGTAGAATTGGAAAGCAAATTGTATTTACAAAAGATGGCATGATTTTCCTAATACGTGTTCAAAACAGCCTATTCACTCACATATTCTGCTGAGCTTGACTAGAAATAGCTTCATTTCAAAAAGGACAAATCTGATTGAAGGTAAAAGCATTCCCGTCTCACAGATACTTGTCTAAAGGATTTGCATTAAATTTTCTTGATGGGAGCACAGTAGTATTTTACTGTGCATCTGCATGAACTGGTAATGTGGAAAATAAAAATACAAATCATGTCCTTGATTGCTTCATGCTTCAACCACTTGAATTGCTAGATTTATGTCTGCAATTATGGAAGAGATGTTGCAATATGATAGTTTGACAATAACTGTCACAATTATATTACCAAAATATAGATTCAACTTCTTCTTGAAGTTAAGAGAATTGAAATTACATTTTAAGGGTTGGGCGTACCTTCCTGTGGTTTTATCTTGTTTTTGACGCAGTCAGGGCGTTTTAAAATGTTGCCAGTTATTAGCAGGATTCGCCCATGTCCTGTGCTGCACATGTCCATGAGCTGTTGCACAAGGCTGTGGTGGAATTCCTGGCTGTTGAAAGTTGTGTGTGTGCTACTTGTGAATCTGTGGCGTTCCTCTCCCTCCCTGCAGGTGCTGGAGCTGGTGAAGGGCATGCATTACCAGCTGGCCTGTCAAAAGTTCTTCGAGTTGACGCATGATGTGAGTAGCTACTTCTCTTTATTCTGCTGTTGTCACCCACTTTGTCTTGAGGAAGGCCTTGGAAATCATGAATGAAGCCCAGAGACTATTTTCAGTTTGCTCATCCATCCTTAACTGTTTTGCCTTGTCAGTTTTCAGTAATTTCAAATATTATTTTGTCATTTTCTGCATTTATATATTGATGTTAATAATACCCTCAACATTAAAAGATGTAGTAAAGTATTATGCTGTCTTCCTAAAAAGGTCGATATTGTTCAGTCTTATCTATTTCAAATAATTTAGCTTTTTCATTATCCTGATTTTAATCAAATTTGTAGGCTTTAATACACTGAGCAAGTTTGATGTGTTTAGATAAAACCTCTTAATTTAATCTCCCAGCATTTACATGGTTTCTTTTGTTAATTTTTATTTAGCATTTTTTCACATTTTCAGTCATATGTGATTATTTTTTTAAAATCATGATGAGCATTCTCAGAGCTCTCATTTTCTTAATTGTAAGCAAAGTTATCTTAAAATTTTCTCCAAAAATTTTCAAGATAACCAATGGCCACACTCCATCTCCTGTGTGATTTCTTGATTCAAAGAACCAGCTTTTGCACTGGTTCAAGATTACTTGTCATCAAAAAAACCCCCAGTGAAGCACAACTGTTCTCATAGCTTTGTTCTCTTCACAAACCAAAAAATGGAAACATCCCTTTCAAACAGCAGACTGTGGAACAGCCTTACTAAGGATATGGAAGAGGTTTAGATGACCCACCCAGAGGCATTTATGACTTACTTTGTTGTTCTTACCGGTTTTCACAATTGATTTAAGGGCAACTCTTTGCCTTCACGTATTTCCAGCAGTCATATGTATGAATCTATAGCAAAAGTGTACCCTGAGCCTGTGTCCAGTGTTGTTTTGGCACCTGTATTTTGAGAGGAACACTTTGTCTTACTGTCTTAGAAAATGTGAGAACAAGTCTAATAATCTGGAAGGAAATTCAAAATAATGTACAATTTCAAATTTAGGTAACACTTGATCTGTATAAGCTCATGTCAGTAGAAATAATATTTTCTCAAGATGACTATAGACCCCAAGGTCAACATTCATCAAAAGATAAATCAGTACTGTGCATTTTAGGAAAGCTGTCTTTCCATCCTTCTGTAGGAAATTCCAGAAAAGCATTAGTTTTTATCAATTTTGTGGTGATATAAATATCTGTCTTTGCTGCTTGCACAATCATCTTTCTGCTTTGCTCTTGGTACTATTTCAGTGAGAGAGAGCCAAATACACAGCACTTTGTTTGAAGGGCACATGCTTATGATGGCATTTTTTTTTACAGAATTTAGCTGCTCAACTTGTTACCAGCCTGCTTGGACTGATTTTTCTATTCTCCAACTATATGCTTTATTAATTTTTAATTTTTTTCTATGGGGAGGTTAAAGACATATCTCTGAAGCTGGTGACCTTTACTTGCAATCAAACCTTTGCTTCCCTGTATATCACTAGCAGAGTTTTTCAGTGAAGGAAATTTCAGATCAATTAGCATAACTTTGATTGTTTTTGAGCAGGGGAACAATCATAAGTAAAATTTTCATGGAAGTAATGGACTCGCTCACATGGAGAATTTTAACTTAAATTCCGTAGAACTTTCACCATGGAAGTGTTTGATACATGTTGGGAAGAGCCAACACATGTTGATGTTGCCTGCAATTTTTAAAAGTTATGGTGTGTATGTGGGTAAGATTGACTGTGAATGCCTTTGTAACAGAGACTTGTTAAAGATTTTATTTCTCTAAGTTCACAGGGTCAGCTTCAGTAGTCGAGTGCTTGGTACCAAGACTGTGCTAGTACTTGTGGCTGGAGCAGAGTGAGAATGTTGAGATACATTTCTTGAGGAGGGTGTGATGGAAGTTGTGTCTTTGCACTGTCAGTGCTGCTGGTTCAAATAGCATGGGCTAACAAAAAGTTGATGCCCTGTATGTTCTGTGTAACCTGGACTTATTAATTTCAATGCTACATCTCTCCTGAGCTTTGGTTTCACTTTTTCACAGCCACAGAGCAAAAGCAGACATCATTTGTGTGGTCCAGTGCATGGACCTGGCAGGAATTAAGATACAAGTCAGCAGTTTGTTAACTGTTCACTAAGTATGTGAAAGGTAAAGCTGTAGTACCAGGATTGCTCCACATGTTTTTTCTCTAATACCAGCTGTAGCATTATCATCTGTCATTTTAAAAGTTTAAAACCCAAAGATGTTACAGCTTCAAAATGATTATTCCAGGATTTTCAAAACAATATTTGCTATAGCAGGAATACTAAACTGGAGTTTGTATGAGAGCCAGTGTGTGCAAAAGGTGCTGAATGCAAAAAAAGTCTTGTGTTAGTATCACCTACTCAGATGGATTATACAGTTGTGTTGGAAGTGGCAGGTCTTTTTGCTTGGCTAAAAGCTTGCATTTTTAAAGCTTTTGCATGTTAAAAGGTTAAAGTATTGACTTCACAGAACATACTTTTTTCTTTGGGTGCGGTGGATTCCAGACAGATTTACCAATGTGAATTGACAAAGCTGATAGAGAAATCGACTTTCTCTATTTCTTGTAGTAAGTCTCAGCTATCTTACAACTAAGTTAATGAAAAAAAAAAACCACTTCAATTTTCCTGTTCAAATTTCTTGTGAATTTCCAGCCAGAGCAGAGTATTTTCATTCAGGGAAATGCTTTCTGAAACCTGTTGAAAATTACAGAGAACAGAATTCTTTCTATATCACTATATCACAAATGAAGATAATGAAAAAATCTTCCTGTTTCTTTTTTGAGGCTTTCTCATCACAAAAAGTTGATGGTTTGAATGGGTGGAATTCTTTTAATTAAGAGTTGTCTAAGCTTCATCTGATAGAATTTTATTTAAGTAGCATTCAAGTTTGAAAAGGAAAAAACGGTACATGGAATCATGCAACAGTTTTAACTAACAACTCGTAAATAGCTTTTAAAAACCCACAAATTAAATCTCCCAAATACCATCAATCACCTCTGAAAACATGGTTGTAGGCTCCAATCTTACAGTGAGCTGCTTCCACAGCTTATTCCAGACTGTTGAGGAGAGAAGAGGGTAGAATAAAATTAAGAGTTACAAAGTGACTCTTAAATTGGTCTGAGGAGAACTGAGATTTTAAGGTTATAAAAACCAGAGCTCATTAAGAACCTCTAAAAGGAAAGCCAGTTTTTCACTATATCACTTATTTTTAAGCCTTTTTCACGTAAAGTAATTTAGTTCCCATGTAATGAAAATTGGAGCATGGATGAAAGCTGGCTGGATGAAACTCATCCAGATAAGACTAAAATCAAATTCAGTGATGACTTTGGGTTAGGTTTTCTGTTTTTTTGGTTTTTTGTTTTTTTTTTTCGTTATGGCTTTGAGTACCAAATTAGAGTGCTAGGACTGTTACTTTTAAGATTTTTCAAGCAAGGTTACTGACTGCAGTTGCTAATTTGTGTCTGAATTAGATTTTTTAATCCATGTCACCATTTTCTAATGGAGCTAAGCTAGGCAGTGGTAATGCATTTAATCAGGATTCAATTTAAAGCACACACTGATCCTCTGCTTTATGATTATTCACAAGCAGCTGAAATTTAAATTGATGGCGTTTGGCATATTACATTAGCCACAGTATGTCCTCAGGAGACTCTTGTGTGTGTGCAGAGTTGCTTATTATGCCTGAATTGGCCCCTCCCTTCTGGGGAATAAAGGAATATAGTGGGAGCAGAAATTTACAGGTATATGACTCTTAGTCTTCCATGGTGTGTTGTACCCCATATTTTGTAAGTCTTGCAATGTATTTTAAAAGCAGTATTTTTAAAAAAATGTACCTAGAATTCACATGCACTGACAGGCAGATGAAGGGTGCACATTGCCTCGAATAGGAGGTTAAAGTACATTTTAAAGTAAGCATTTCCAACTTCTGAGCCTCCTGAAAGAAATACAAAAGTTATAACTCTGATTTGTGGTAAATACATCAGAATAGCTTCATTTTAAAGCTGAAAGCTTTGTTCATTTAAAATATTTGATGAGCATTAATTGAATGTTCATTTATCAAATAATTCCGGAGCTGAAAGAATGCACCTGCTAAGTAAAAAGTAGTAATGCAGATCTGCTGCACCTTATGCTGGTTTTCTGTAATCTTTCCCACTGAAGACTCAGTGTTCTGTGGTACCAGTTGTGGGTCGAGTCAGGATGCTGATGGTGGCACTGGTGGAGCAAAGATAAGCTTAATCTGTGGGGCTTCTGTCTTAGCCCACTCCCATGTAAATATTGCATTTGTGCCTTCTGGAAAACCAGGGAAAGACATGAAGCTACACTTTTCCATTTGCAGTTTCACAGTCACTTAACAGCTAGTTTTATACTGTGCAGTTGCTACAACTTCTAGCAGTATTTTCCACTTTCATTTGCACTCTAGGCTTCTCCCAGTCCCTCTTTTGGGTGGGGAAGGTCTGTTTTAAGGTACAGGTTCAATAGTCCTACATCTCTAGAGATGCCATTTTACTTACATGTTTTTAGATGTTTTGGGGCATTATTTTTCTTTACTATAGTAAAGACAGTGTGAAATAATGTTTGAATGTGCCAGAGTTATTTTATTTCTACAATGAAGGAAGAACATTTCTGATGAAACTAGGTTTGTGTCATGCTAACATTTACTGAGACATTATTTACAAACTGGTGCCTTTTTCTTCAACAGAATTGGAACTTACTAAATTGTTAATTAATCTCTTCTTGAATATGAAAAAGATGATTTTTAGAAATAAGTGCAATAACTTGGTGTTCCTTTCCTTTTATGTGCAGGTTGATGACATTGGATTTTCTTTGAACCATCCTAATCAGTACTTTACAGAGAGTCAGAAGCTGTTAAATGGTGGTAGAGAACTGAAGAAGGAATTCAATAACTCAGGAAACTTCCAACAAAAAAATAATAGTCAGGAAAGCATAAATTCAAGTTCTACTCTCACCTCTTCAAATGCAAAAACTGATACAGAACTGGAAGGACTGGAAGCATACTTCACTGAAGACTAAGCAGCTGTGTTATTTGTGTTATTTTTTCTTTCTTTCATTCTTTCTCTTGTCTAGCTGGATTTGTCCTATACTGAAGAATATACACTTCACCACCTGGAAGACAAAAGCATTTAGTGCTTTGAGTAGGCTGAAAAAATGAAAGATAAATATTGAGGCTGTAATTGCATCCAATATTTATTCTTAATGCTTTAGGAAGCTGTGTTATAGGGTGTATTTAAGGATGGGAAAAGAAACTGTCTTCACAATTATTAGGTAATTTTTGTCTAACTTACCGTTTTTTGTTTTCTTCAAAAAGTTCAAATAGTTTTATCCTCTTTTGTGGTCACTTTTCTATGTATCATCTTAATAAAAAATTGCAATGCAAAAGTCTTTTATATTTTCTTTTCAGCTATATTGGGATGGTAATTAAGTAGGAGTTCTTATGATCAAAATTACTCTCTGGAGGAGTCTGTCTGTCTCTTCTATATGAAGAGCTGAGGGAAATCAGCTTCCTGATTTGTACCTTGACACTAAATTTAGAAGGCTGATTTTGATACTTGGAAGAGAACATAATCAGAGTTTAGACACCTGTATGTAAGAAAGTAATAAAAAAAAGATATTCTACTAACTGACTCATCATGACGAAGCAAAAAGCTTATTGGCATATATTTCTTTTAAAGTTTCCTCAATGTCTGAGTGTGATTGGAGCCTCCTGCATCCTGCTAAGCTAAACTGCCATCTGAATGAAGCTTTGGGTCACCTAAATTCCACCCATTCTCCCAAAGCCCAGGTTGCCCTACACACAAACTGCTTTCAGTGCAGCAGCAACCATCGTGTGGTGGATGGGAGCTCCCAGCAGAGCTGGTGTTTTCTGGCATGCTGTTTGATACTCTCCCAGAGACTTAAAATACCTTCAGTTTTATTTTACCTAATGCTTATGGAGTTCAAGACACTATGCCCTGGCTGGAGACTGACCATGCTACCAGTGCAGCATAACCACATAAACACAGTACTGTCATTGCCAGGGACTGGTACCACCCCTGTGAGGCCTTGGCATCAAGACTCACTGACCTCCATTTTTCTGAGCTTGCCTGGAGCTTTGTTTTAGCTGTAACTTTGTCTCTCAAATGACAGCCTAGCTTTGTACAGCTGTATGCTGTGCTGCCTATGTTTATAATGATTCTGATATAATTCTGTGGCTAATGGCTAGGAAGTAATAGTTATTTTGTATAGAATGAGTTCATCTGTGATTTTAAGTGCCAGAGGCTCCATAGATATAAACAAATTATCCAAGTGCCAAGCATGGATCGTTATACAAGGATGGTTTCTCCTGTTGGTTTAGCTCCTGGCACCACCCCACCAGATGTGTAGAAGTCCATGGGTTGTAGTAGATGGATAAAAAACTTTGGGTTTTGAAATTTCTTTGGAAGTGGTAACTGTCCTCTGATTTAGCATTACTGAATGCCTGAGTTGGAGGTGCCCAAGTGGACATCATGGATTCTTTCAATAGCAGTGAAGCTCTTTCAGACATGCTATGAGATTTATGGTCTTAAGTGAAACAGCTGGCAGAAGAATGAGGTCATCAAGGCAGTGGATGCAGGTGATCCAAGGGAAAATGTAATTTCTGGTTCAGCTGTAACTTGTTCACGTAGACATTGAACTTCCAGCTCTTCCTTTCTGAGCTTCACTTGGGCTTTGAAATCTGTGTTGGTAATGGGCTGTTTGTACACGTATTCTGTAGTGGATTGGTACATGAGAATAAACTTATTTTTAGAAATTCAAGAATAATTTTTTTTAAAAAATAAGTCTTTGTTACAATGAAGATAATACAACAACACAAATCCTCTGAATGAAAAATTTTAAACTGAAGTGTAAGAAACAAGGGTATGGGGCAAAGCCGTTGGGCTTTATTGGCGTACTTCATTATTGTGAGTTTACATCACTTGATTAATAGTACTACAAATTGCTTTAAACTATATTTTCTTTCCTTTTATTAGTCAGAAGGACTATGATTAAGTAAAAGAAAAATGTACAGATTATGGCATACAGTTGCAAATAACTAAAAAAAGATTGAAATTAATGCTTTTGTTGCTATTTGAAGAAAATGGCAATTTATTTTCATATTTCACACATTTTGACCATTTTGTGTTTCCTTTGAAAGCTGAATATTTTGGAAATGATGATATGGAAGAATCCAAAAGAGAATCCTTGTGAGCTGTTGGATACTGAGGAGCTTAAAACGCTTACTGCTTTGTAAATTCAGTAATTATCACTTGTCCTATGATTATGGAGCTGTTAGAGATTGGAAAGGCAGAATCACTAAGAATATGTAAATCATTATTTGAAAATATTTTCTGTATTGTAGTAGTGCAATTAAAGTTATACTTAGTAAGAAAATAAGGATTCTGAAAATAAAAGACACCCTGATAGAATTATGCTGTACTCAAAAATAGCAAGAAACCCAATTACCAAATAAACCAATAACCAGAGGCCCTCAAAATTCCAGTCCCTGTTTTACAAGCTGAAAAGAAAATGTGTTTCTTCAGTAAAGCATAGCAGATGGATCTCTTTGCAAGTATCAACTCTTCTAAGTGGATCTTTAAAGTAAATTATTATATTTTGCTACTTGAATAAAAATAGGAGACACACATCTAAAATTGAAACTGTGCTGGAGAAGACACTTCAGTATTCTGCGTTAGTAAAGGAGACACTAAGATCATATTTGGTTGCATTTCTGAGGGCTTGCACTATGCCAGAGCATAGCCCTGTGCAGCAGTCGTGCTGGTGCAGGCATCAGTTTTCTTTCCATCCGGCATCGGATCTCAAAGTACCACAGTTTGGTTTGGAGTTTGGTTGTTTCAAAAGCCACGCTGGCCCGAAGCTTGTGAAGTGCCGGCATCAAAGACAGTAAAACAGTCTCTGACTTCAAAGCCTTTCGAGAGCTAATGATGAAGAGAACATCCCAGTTGGGTGCTCAGCAGAAGGGAGGGTGAGGAGCTCCCAAGCTGAGCGTGGCTTTGCTGAGGTGAGGAGTGCTGCCCTGGCAAGGGGAATGGCAGGAATGCCACCAGGAGCTGATCCACGCGGCCACACACCTGATGCTGAGCACGCTGCATTCCTTCTCTGCGTGTTTTGGGAGGTTTACTAAAGACTAGTTTTTGTCTTACACTGTGGCTGGAGTGGTAAGTAGCAGGTAAGGGAATGTGCAGAATGTGCCTTTTGTGTGAATTTCTTCCACAAGGCACCCAGTTTGCATGCATGTAGGCTGCTTGTCAGTGTGAGCCAAAGCAGAGCAAATGGAGATGACTTGAGAGATCCCCTTGAAAATTGTGAACATTTCAGACAGTCTTAAGTCCATGTAATTTATCCTGGTTTTGCCTGGGATAGAGTCAGTTTTCTTTCAGTAGCTGTTACAGTTCTGTGTTTTGGGTTTAGTGTGAGAATAATGTTGATAACACACTGATGTTTTAATTGTTGCTGAGCGGGGTGTACTCTAAATCAAGGGCTTTTCGATGTTTCATGCTCTACCAGTGAGCAGCTGGAAAAAGAAGCTGGGAGGAAGCACAGTTAGGACAGCTGACCCAAACTGGCCAAAAGGATATTCAATACTGCAGAATGTCATGGTCAGTGTGTAAACTGAGGGGAGTTACTTGAGAGTCACCAATTGCTGCTCTGACAGTGAGCACCAGTCAGTGTGTGGTGAGCAGTTGTATTGTGCATCACTTCTTTCTCATGGGTTTTATTCCTCTCTGTCCTTTTCATTACTATTATTAAAATAATAACTTTTACATTTTTTGTTTCAGTTATTAAACAGTTCTTATCTCAATGCATGAGGGTTTTTTGCTTTAATTCTCACCCCTTCCCCTCATCCCTCCCCAGGAGCTTGTGGTGTGTGTGAGCTTTCAGGTAAGCTTACTGATTGCAAGCAATTAGTAATGCTTTCCTTGATTTCCCCAAGTACATATCAGGAAAATCCAATGCATTACAGATGGGAAGATGTATTCAAGGTCTCCATATCTGAGTGGTTCTTTTGGGTGTATTTCATATCATGATACTTCAGTTATTATCATTTTTTTAACGCATATGTAGCATATTCTAAAATCCATATCCATTTGAAGTCCTTTAAAAACCCACTGAGGAATCACCTTTTTTCTGCTTTTACTCATGAAGTATTCTTAGTAATGGTATTATCTCAACATCAAAACTTCTACCTGTGGTATCTAGTTGACAGAAAGAAAAATAAAGACTTTTCACCCCCTCAACACAATTATTTGCTGAGATTTGTTTAAATCCCTCAAATGCTGAAGGATTTACTGTGTTTGAATTGGGCAAAGGTTATGCTCAATGGGTGTAATTCAATCCCACAAGGAATCTGAAGTGTTTATATAGGTAAATTGATTGAAAAACAGGTATAAAAATGGTTGGGATAATGTCAAGAGTGAATTATAGCTGTGAAATATTAGGAATAGATACCTAAATACTAAGTTATTAACGGAGGAAGCACTGGAAGACTTTAGAAGTGGGTTACAGTGGGTGAAAAGTAGATCAATAGCTGGAGACTTGAAGGTGATATCAGCATGTATCAGTTGGGGAGAGCAAGACTTTGTGATTAGGCTGCAAAAAAAAGGAAGATGTATCAACTCTCAATTTCTCTTAGAGTAAAAATTACAACCACAATGACAAACTATGCATCATTTCTAGCTGGAAGTTTTCAGCCAAGTTGAGGATGTTTTGTCATAAAATGATAAATTTTAATTAAGATGGTTTGTGAACATGGTATAATGAAAAAGACATCAGTATAGTGGAAGAAGATATGGCACAATGTTTATTTTTTTGGAAGAATATTGCATTCTACTCAGGATCAGAGTTGTGTCATGGGAGGTGTTACACAAACAGAAAGTCTCTGACATGCTCAATGGCCTGACTCATAAAGTGAACTTCAATAAAAATCAGTTTAGATCAGAAGTGTCTTTGCTCAAACTGAACCAGTCAAATGGATGCATGCTGGATGAAATGTAATGGTCTCTGTTGCATTGGTCAAAGTAGATGACCTGGCTGGCTCTTTTGGCCATTAAAGTCGATAACATGTGGATTTCTTTTTATGCTTAATACAAATTTAATCTTCTAAGCTGGAAGTGTTCTTGGTTCAGGCAACTACTGTAGTGCTTTTGGGTGGGATCTAGAGGCAATCTAAGAGAGATGGAAGAGTCAGAAATGTGTGATTCACCCACTCGATGTTCAGGTCTTTTGAATTGTCAGTGGTTTGGCCAGCTACAGTTTTCAGAGAGATGGTTGACTGTGAAAAAATACCAGGAAAACTGCTGAATGACTTTGATTCTGATTGGATCTTTGGTATTGGAGCATAATTAAAAATATGTGAAGTTCTTAACATGCTGTAGGTAAAAAGCAGTAATAATTGCAGTTATTTTATGACTTTGAATGGAAGAAAAGGAGAATCCTTGTTAACTGTAGCTTAAGAAGGAGGTGGAGGTTTTCTTACATTGTCCCTAGATTAAATCCAGATGCACTATTGAAGAGTGGTTTTATCTACAGTGATCCAATTTTTCAATTATGATATCCGAAGGAGTGGTTGTAAAACTTCCTTTTCCAGGACCTAGCATTAATAGAAATACAATTTTTTACAGTTGGGAAAACTTTTCACTTGGATTTAGGTATTCACCTATGATCTTACTTCTCAGTTCCATCACTCCTTTAGTACATCAAGAATAACAAGTACAAATATCTGAATCAACATACAAATAAGAAAAATAAAATTCTTTAAACACACATGACATATCAGTTGTAGGGTGTGTAATCAGAGTCACAATAGTCAAATATGTTGGTAGTGCAGCCATAGTAATCTGGTGAGTGCAAGCATATGTGAAAGAAGTGCAGTACTCCTTTCCCAGGTTATTTCTACTTGGTGTGTTTAGAAATGAGCCTTAAAAAGTATATTTCCCCCTTTTTTACTATTCATTTAAAGATAGTTATAACTTTGTTTTGTAAAAATTTCCAATTTGGAATGTCCTTCTTAAATTCTTCTCTGATATTCACAGATTTTCTGTCTCCTGCCTCTGTGTTTTGGCTTGAGCTCCCTATTATGTAAGGCTTTACCTTGAAACCTCAGGATTTTGTAGTTTTGGATTAAAGAATACAACTTCATTAAATTCGTCTTTCATGCATCACCTCGGAAAAAAGTCCCTACACAATGAAAATTCTTGAGACTTTCATGAGCCATATGAAATAAACGCCTCCCTTTGACTTCCTAAAGTTTCCATCAAATGAAAGGATAAGAAATTAGGTAAATTTTCTTCTAAACATAGGGGTGTAATTACATATTTATGCCTGTTCTAGAGGCAAAGCTTTTCTTTTGACATGGAACATATATAATTGGGACTTCAGTTGTGAGGGAAAACCAAACCAACCTCACTATCCTTACTAGAAATAAAAATAGGAGGATATTCAACCTGCTGAACTGCATCCAACCTGAAGGCCAAAATTATCTGAAGCACTACCATCAAGCTGGAATATCTAAATTGGCTGTCAGGCAAGTTTGATGGGATATTCACTCTTTTCAACAGCAATGTGTGCTCCCAGCATGTATCAAATTAGATGGCAGACGAGAGCCACTTGCTTCCTGTAGGTAGCTGGAACCTATTTAAGCCAGTTCACCTGTGTGACACTTACTTAAGGTGCTTAAATGCTTATCTTGGAGGGAAAAAAAATCATATCTCTGTGTATGCCATCCAGCTGTGTAACTGGTTCTGCTAAAGTGCTTTCTATAAATGGGTTTTATGTCTGAATAACAACTTCTGTACCATAACAGACTTGTCATGTTTGCAAAAAGTGTTCTTAGCACTTGATTATTCCATAACTTGATAATTGTCTACTGTGCAGATTTAGAGCACTGAACCCAGTTAGTTCTCTGCAGTAATGCCAGCCACCAGCACTCTCAGTTCACAGTTTAGATTCGGTTTCTCTCAGGTAGTTTGTAGCTGATCTTATTTCTCACCAACTAGTAAACTCTAGAAATGCTTTTTTCCTAAATAGAATTGAATGCCGTTTCAAAAGTTTCACTTGCACTCTTCAGCTGTAGTGATTCAGTATTTTGTGGTAATCTTAAAAAGAAAGAATTGTTTAAAAAAACCCTTTTAATTACATTTAAAGTGAAAAAAAAGGCTACATTTCTTAATTACAATCTTTTACTGAAGTTTTTTTTAATTCAGTGGAATTTACTGCCAGCAAAGAAGTTCCTAATAAGTTACTTTTTTCCCCCTTCGTGTTGTTAGTAGACCTAAACCTGTCTGAGTCTTCCTCAATGGGTTACTGCAACAATCATCTTCTCTGACAAAAATCACCCGAGAAGCTTTCCGTACTTTGAAACATCAAAATCTTAGAACAGAAAGGAAAGTAGAGCTCCTGTATACAGTGTTATTCTTCCAGTCATCCTCTTCTTAATCATCAAAACTATAATTATAATTAATTATTAAGAGCTGATGTTGTCCATAAATCTGGAGGAATTGTCTAAATAAGGGCATCTCAAGCTTTAGTAAGGACCACTTTTAACAGCTGTTAAATAGACATTATAAAGAAGTGAATAGACCCCTTTTACTGAGCATGGTTTATCCTGAAATTGGTGTTAACTTATGTCTCAACAGGGCTGAGATGCCTAGTATCAGACTGGACTGTTCTTCATGGCTTTTTTCATCTGAGGGTAGGAATTTGTGTCTGGCAGGCAGGTGGGCTGTACTGTGTGCACTGAACCAGCTGCTTAGAAAACTCAGATCTTGCATGCTGAATTCATGTGAGAATTCATTCACAAGTTGAATGCTCAGTTTATAGCTGGTATATATAAGGAGATGAGCAAGTCGGCTTGGACTCATGTTTTTAATACTTTGAACTAAAATGAAATGGTAGAAATATTATAGAAATAGCTTATTTCCTCTCTATACCAGTAAGTTGAAGGTTGGTGGCATTCCTTTAAAATCCAAGTGTTTAAATATTTCAATTAAAAAAACAATACCAACACATTCTATTCCTGGGTACTTTAGAAGAGTCTTAATTTTTAACAGTTGCTGAATGACTGTTTTGGGTATGAAAAGTTGGCTTTTCTTTGTGCTCTAAGTAAATAAATGCATTTGGTGTATCTAATGTATCATGGTGTTAATGTCTTCATGGTTCACTGTGGTGAAAGTCTTGCATGCAAATCCTTGAATGTTGCTTAACCTAAATCTATTCTCTGAAAGTGTTTGGAGGTTTTTTTGACTTGTGTGGATAATTTGTGGTGCTTCACTGAGCAGAATCTACAGCATGAATTAGCTGTATGACCAAATTGTGGTTGCAGAGGGTAAATTATTAAAGCCATGGGTTACTTTGCATTTTTGTTCTGCCAGGTGGAAGACTGAACTCTAATAATTAAAGATATAGTTTTGAACAAGTCTCAGTGAGATATTTGTAAGTGACAGGTAAAATTTTATATTCCCAGTGTAAAGAAGGCTTCTTTGCCCATCAGTCCTGCTTTGCTCATGATTCAGAGCAGTTGTTAGCACTGAAAGGAGTCCAGCGTGGTCCTTGGGGTCACAGGGTGGCTTTGGAATAGAGAAGGGAGGGATAAAAGCATCAATATGTTTGTTTTCTGCATGGATGAACTGGTTGCACAGTAAATGAGACATGGGCTGTAGGCTCCGTGTGCCAACAGCAATCAAATGCCTAGAAAAACTGGAGATCTTGTGGGTAACATCTGAGGGACTGACTTTAATACTCATGGTTGTTAGAATACAAATAGCTCCAAAAAAATCCCCCAAACTCTAGATTCCCACTTCTGTGAATGCACAGAACCACACTATCAAGAGAATTGAATTGTTAAACCTGCCTGTAAACCAAATATACAGAGTGATCATTTCAGGGCATAGTGTTCCATTATTACAGGAAAATGCTGCTGTTCCTATTCCCTGTTACTGACAAGGGGGTGATTCAGTGCCACAAGCATTTCCCTTTGGTAGGCAGGAGACCTTTTTTGTGCATGGGCTCTCAGAGCAGATTTTCAGTTGAAAGCACTCCCCAGATGGGGTTTTATTGTTAGGTCTGCTCTTAGAAATAACTTTGGCTTAATGGAAACATTCAGGCAAACTTCATTTTGCCATTGTCTCTTTTTGTGTGTTCTGTGTTCAATGAATTGGAAGGAGAGAAATATGTACCAGGAACTTCTGAAGATCCACCTGCTTCCTCCGTCAGGCTGTGGGAACCTGGAAGTTGCTAAAATGCTAACGAGCCACCTGAGCTGCAGCACTTTGGTCAGTAGATGTAGTGTGAAAGATTGCTTTTTCCAAAAGAAAACCATTTTCATTCCTAATCTCCACCGAAATACTGAGGTGCTGTGTACTGTGGATTGCTGTCCTGTGACTTTACAGCACCACAAAAACATGGAGCATGACAAAACCAAGGCATCTTCCTCTGAAAGACAAACCCTGTCCAAATTAATTTACTCTGCTGCTCCTACAACATGCTTTTCCCATGGAAGATGTGTGCTGTAAGGGGCACATTGTGCAAAATGCAAAGAGGTGCAAATCAGGCAGCAGCTTCCATTGCTACTATTAAAAATATATTGCAAAAAAATACTTCAAAATTATAAAGAAAAAGTTGAAAGTATATAATAATATCATTACATGTATTAATTTCCAAAGGAGCTGTTATGGCAACATCTCATCGTTCATGGTATCAGTGCACAAGATTATGGAAGACAGAATATTTTTTTATCCCCAACAGTTTACAGTTTAAATTATGAGATGATGTAATAAGTGAATGTAACAAATATGAGGGGCAGATGATTAAAATATAAAATGGCAAGGACTGTGACCAGTGATATTTTTACATTTATGTGTTTTGTATAAATTGATGGTTTGAGGTGGGTTGTTAAAATAGATGTTAATTATGACCACAGTCTTTGCTGGCCACTTGCCTATCCAGTATGAGCAATTGAGTGTTGAGGAAGGATTTGAAATCAATGAATACAAAGTAAGACAATACATTAAATCAAATTATATGCAAAATAACCCTGAAACGAAGTCTGTGCCTCTGTTACTGTCTGTATTCTCTTGCTGTCCACAAACTTTTCAAGATCTTTGAAAATGCAGAAGCTCTTGCTTTCCCTTTCTGACTCTTAATTCTGGATTGTTGATGTGGCATTGCAATGACAAAAAAAGGGAATGTACCTCTTTCTCACGTATGTCTATGAGAAGGATGCTTTTGAGTCTGACAAAGCCTTTAGTCATGCTGCTGCTGTCGTCAGAAAGTTCCGACAGTCCTGCTCTGTCAGTGTTCAGAAAGCTTTACTTGTTTCTTTGCCTGGGGCTTTTGGAGACAGAACAGTCCAGGTCTTGTTTCTGATGTTGTCCAAGTCTCTTTCGTTCAGCTTTGTAATATTTTTGTCAGCTTATAAAAGACATTTGTATTAGCCTGGTTTGTTTTCCAAAGCAAACTTTCACCACAGAAGCATTTTGACATACAGCAGCTGTGCTCCCATGTCCAACATTAATGGCCCATGCAGAAGGTTTGTAGATTGCTCTAAAAGAAAAGTGGATTTCTCTTGGCAGGCCTTTCAGCCTTACCTTGTTCAAGGAAAGAAAAGTTCACAGCAGCTGACAATTCTAATCTAAGTTAAAATGCATTGGCTTCGGGTGACACTGAGCTAATGCACATTATGAGATGACAATTTGTCATTTCAGCCATGTTAGCTCTTAGGTGTCAGCTCATAATTATTTATAAAGATTATTTTAATATATCAGGGTTTAGTGCACTCAATTGCATTTATGAGTGATCACAAGGGAATCTAAAGGCTGGATTTCTTTGCTTGTTTCAGTCAAAATAAACATAAGTAAATATTATGCACACAAACTAGTCATGATACCTTCTGTTTTTAAAGACCTTTGGTTAGAAAGTAGTTCTGTAACTCAGGTGATGAGTACTGGAGCTATTTCCAATCTCTCAATCCCAGCTATAATTCTCATAGCATAGAATAGCAATAGCAAGCTTGATATATTCTTATTGCCTATTCTGTGTATTGTTTATTCTGATAGATTTAAGATTCTGAAATCTTGAATTTTCATTGCTATTGTGGCTGCTTTGTACTCCCTAAGCATTTCAATTGAAATGAATTTTTGTTGCCTGATGAACCTGAGTGAGTCCTATAACTTTCTAGTCCATATGTCATCCCTGGCAGCTGCAACTCATTGGATACTTAGGAAAGGAAGGAAACAAATGGGCAGTGATCCTTCTCTGGGTAGTCCATGAATTTTAAAGCAGTTTTTGGAAGTAACTTACATGCTTTATCTTGACATTCTTGTGTTTCCATGATGCGATTTTGTATTATGTGAAAAAATGTTTATTTTTTTTTTAAGTTGGATTCCTGATCATATAATTATGTTGTATGATGAGAAACAACACCTAACAGTTTTTTTCACCTTCTCAAAATAGAAGGTTCTACCTGTCCTGGTTTTTTGTAAACAGAAGAGTCTTACTGTGTTTGATATTTCTGCACATGGACGTTCTTCTGTGTCTCTCATATTTCTTCTTCTTGTGTCTTTTTTGTATGTGGTTTATTTCTATCCTGGACTTGAGGTTGTATTTTCAGTCCCAGTGCTCCCGAGATTTGTCTGGTCACTGTTGCAGTGCAACTAATGAGTCTCACTGCACACTTCGTGCTCAGAGGCACAAATTCACCTCTCTCACACTGAACCTGCATGAACTCTTCTGTGCACCTGGTAATTTTGGCTGGGGGTAACCAAAGGTGGCTGGACATGGTGCAGAGAAAATAACTCCCCTGTGTTTTCTTAGCTCCAGAAACATCATCTGCCTTGTAAGCAACTGTGTTTGAGACTGGCCTGCTTGAATATTTATTAGGATTATATAGATCAATGATGTATCTAGGAGATCTAGTGGAAACAAGTAATTTCTGTAACTAAGAGCTCCCAACAGCACATATTTTTTCAAATCTAAAATCTCATCTTGTCCTAATGTTTACCAATAAAGAAAACAAAAGTCTTGTAACTAGAATATATATGTAGAAGGAGGTAGTAAATGAAACAGATATAGTAGGAAGGATTTTTCATGATATTGTTTTTCATTAAAAATCTAAGGCATTTTAACCTTTTTCATGCTTCCTCATAAATGCTGAGATTAATATAACTTCATTATATGAAGTATAGTCTAGGCCACTACATAGAGCCCAGAGTGCTGCTTCAAGCATTTCAAATAACTTCTGCTGTAGTAAGAAATCTAGCTCTAAAAAGAAAGGCTCTATTTAAAAATACGTTAATTAAAAAAAAAAAAAAAAAAAAGGAGAGATGTGTTCTGCCTGCACTTCTGGCTTTCAGGGAAAGAATAAATATAGGGCATCCAGGCTCCTCTAAATTGTTAGATTTTTTTTTCTTCCCAGAAAATTGGTTGTAGGTGTGACAAACACGATTTATTATCCTCTAGACTGCGCACAAGTACTTGATTGATTTCAGTGTTGTGAAAACCAAAGCCAGCCCCATGTTTTATCATCATACTCCTCTATGAGACATCGTGAAGATTGGACGAAATACTCCAAATATAAACTATTTTTGTTATTACATATTGACCAAAGAATAGGATTGTGTATACTTCGTAAACACTTCCTCTTGTTCTGAGCATCATCATCTGGTCTCATATTCTCTAAACACAGGTAGTTAATGTTCATAAATGCCTTTGTATTTGAATGGTCTGTTTTGTATTCTAGTCTTGTGATTTTATAGCTGGAGTGAAACCCTGGGTTTAGCAAATTTCATATACTATCATTTGCTGCAGCAAATTATTTTGGATTGATGCCATAAAACGGATCTCATATTTTAGTAATTATTTTATAATCAAAAGTAACTGTTAACAATTTGTAATATACAAAAATACTAAGCAGCCAAAAAAATAAATGAAAATATCTTTTGCTTGACAGGTTTGGTTGACTAGGGAATAAGAGAACTCCTTTTCCTGTTAATTTATCTTTTTACATGCAGCCTAATAATTAACAACCAGCAGTTTTTCAATACTTGAATATCCAAAATGTATATCTTGATATTTTATTCACCTTTGACATGATGACAGAGCTGTCTTCCATGCTCTAGATATGTTCCCCTAATGTGTTAGGCTTAAGAGATGTGTCTGGAGTGAAACAGCCAGCATATTCTCTTTTCTGCTCTGCTATTTCTAGCTCTAGGTTTTATTTCCAGAGCTACCAGGTAAATACATTCAAGAAACTTCATGATTAGCACTTGAAACATGTTCAAAACAGTATTCTGGTCACTTAATTATTTTCTGCCATTCTAGAATTGCTTTAAAGTAGAGATTTTTTTTCAGGTTTAAATAGTACTTTCAGGAAAAGAAGCTTGTTAGAGCAATGGAGCCCTCATAAAGAAATTTATGAACCCTGAGCAGGCACCAAATGGTTTGGCTTTTATCTTTTGTTTCTGATTTGGAATGGGTATTTGAAGTAATGGTTTTTGTTTCTCTGCAGGTAGATCAGTAAGCAAATGCTTTTGGTCCCCACAAAAGGCTGAAGAAATAATAATAAAAAAAAATATTTCTGCAGCCATATTTGAGCTTTTAGTTCCAAGGACAGAGCATCCAAGAGCCTAAAAGGTACCAACAAAAAAAAGGTCAGAAGGGCAATTTTTTTAAAAACTTTTGTCCTTAAAGTAATGCTTACACTGAAGGGATAGTGTTTCCATCATCCAGAAACCTCAGCCTTTGTGGAAAAGGGAGCATTTCCTCTGCCTGCTGAACAGTATCAAGGCTGGGGAGCTACCTTGCCTTTGACTGGGAGTGCTCTTGTGTGCAGAGTCGGTCACTTGCTTTTCCTTTTCAGAGTAAGCATAGATGCTCTCCTGATTTGGAGGAAGTCAGTTTTCTATTTCCAGAACATGACTTATTTGCTCTCCACTGCTGATCAACATACAAAATATCCTGTTCTCTGTCAGTCTCTTGCCTCATCCCTTGAATTTGAGTTGCAGAGAGAGATGCTTATTTGGGAGCTGTTCCATAGTAATTTCTTCTTGTGAAATGATAGGCTAAGAAACTGTACTAACGAGGACTGCTCAGGAGGTCACACACCAGTGGCAGCTGTCAGGATGCACTGTGAGCCACTGGTGGTGGCTGAATACAGCCAGAAATAGATGCTTTGTCATAATGCACTGTGGGTGAAGCTTAGTAATTTTTTGTTCTGGCATACATATTTCTTATTAATGGACCACAAAATGGCATATCTTAGGTGTAAATAGCAGTAAAAAGAGTCACTTAATATGATTTTTCATTTCCTTTACTCAAGATTTGAATAATTAAAATAGTATAGGGCCTGGAGGGAGAGAACAGTTTTATCTACCTGCATTACAAAAGGATACAGAATGGCTTTCAGAGACAGCAAAGAAAAACTGTGGAGTCACATCTTCAGGATGTGCAAGTAGATACAGCATCCAGCTTGCATTATGAAGGATGGTAAATAGGGACTAGCTGGGCAATCCTGCCAGAAAGAGAAGGTTCACATGCTGCCAGAGGTAGGTAGAATAGGGTTTTGCCTTGGTGAGCTGGAAGATGATAGCAAGACCAGTAAGTTATGCTGAGAAAAACATAGTCTCGCCTGCTTACCAGAAACTGCCACATTTTAATGCCAGATATGAGCCTAAGACCACATATTTCCAGAGCTGATTGCAAACCCCTCTCTCCATTTTCAGTGAAGTTTTGGCAGGGCTGAGCCTGTGTCTGGACTTTGCTCGTTGTATTCTTAGTGTGGTCTCCCTGGGAAATTGTGGGAAAGGGGGCAAATTCCCAATTTGCAGTTTAATCCTCTGGAGGGGTGCAGCTGCAGTAACAGATTTTGCTGTTGGCACTGTCTTTTTCTGCTCCATTAATCTCTTAATCTCTCTGTGATATGCCAGCACTGGGCAGAGACACCTTTTTATGGGGAACATCCTTGTATGTTGGGACAACAGTGAATTTATTCACTAATTTATTTTTCCTTCCTAATAAATGTATCAGATTCATGTTGGTTTAGCAGGCACAGCTCCACTGCTGCTCTTAGGACTGTCCCGCTGAACATCTCCTTTCTTTCCCCTCAGAAACCATGCCACAGAGCCTGGGACAGTTTATTTTCAATTTGACATGTGGCCCTGAATTTCCCTGGTGATTTGTGGCAAATTGTCTACCTGCCTCACCTGCAAGGTAGAGAGAACCATCCCTCCTTATCCCAGTTCTGGCCCATCTGCATCAGTCTATACCACATGTATTGTGTCTCCTCCTGTGTAACACATGGAGAAAACTATCTCATCTGCCTGCAATGACACTGAGCAATGATGAAAATTCTCTTTTCAGGCACATGATATGTAAAGGTGTATTTTCCCTGAACAATAACTTTGGATTTGGGGAACAAATAAAATTTCAGGTAGCCTCCTCTAGCATCCTGATGTTTGGGACGCTCCTAGTTTCTAATTCTGTCATATTCTAGATTTCATGTTGATCCAGCAATACTAGATTTCCATCTGCCATTTGATACTACCTTCAAATCTTTGTGCTTCCAGCAGTGCACCTGCAATTGCTCCCACTCCTCTGTCACAATATAACCTATTCTTCAGCCATCAGGGCTGGATATGGTCTGTGTGTAAGGGCTGCAGCATGGCATACATAAGGTAGGAAATGGAATCTTCCTTCTGACTGCATGGATGGTGCAGGCTGCTCCTGCTTTGAGTTCACTCTTCTGTTCTGCTCTTTGCTATAATAGTCAGTTCAGTTGCAGCCACGAAAAATCTGCCATGAACAGCTCCATCCCACTCTTCAGAGTGTGAAAACCCCTATTTAAATAATTTGCAGTGTTGTGGGTGTCTAATTATTCTGAATGTTCTGTTTATCTGTGCTTGTGTTCCCTCCCAGTGCAGCTGGCATGGCTGTGTCTGAACTGACTATTACAGCAAACAGCACAACAGAAGACTGAGCTCACGTCAGGAGCAGCATCATCCATGCAGTCAGAAGGAACTGGAGCACTGCATCCTGCTCTGGGTTCCCCAGAACAGGGACATGGACCTGCTGGAGTGAGTCCAGAGGAGGCCACCAAGATGATCAGAGGGCTGGAGCACCTCTGCTGTGAGGAAAGGCTAATCAGGTTTGTTCAGTCTGGAAAAGAGAAGGCTTTGGGGTCACCTACTTATGGCCTTCTATATCTGAAGGGAACCTACAGAAAAGATGGAGAGAGACTTTTTAAAGGACACATAGTGACAGGACAATGGGGAACCATTTCAAATTGAAAGAGAGTAGTTTATATTAGACATTAGGGAGAAATTCTTTAAGGGTGGTGAGGTACTGGAACAGGTTGCCCAGAGAACTTGTGGATGCCCATGGGACTGTTCAAGGCCAGGTTGGATTAAACTCTGAGCAACCTGGTCCAGTGAAAGGTGTCCCAGTGCAGCCAAGGTGTTGGAACTAGAAGATCTTTAAGGACTCGACCCTTTCAACCCAGGCCATTCTGTGATTCCTTATGAACTTAAAATTGATTCACCTTGCTTCCTCCTGCCCAATGAGCACTTGGTAAGTTTTAGAAGTTTAATTTGATTGAATTTCTCTTTGGTGGCTCCTGAGTGTTGTAGATATGGCATCAATTTTTCCATTTTTCTGCAGTCCTGCTGGATGTCTGTTCTGCTCAGTGGGACAACAGGAGGATTAAAATGGATTAAAGTTGGGTAAGGTGCTAATAAAAATACAAGAAAGAAGAAAATTTCTCATACAATTAATTAAAGGGTGGTATGGCAATGAGGGAAACACAGCTGTATTTTTGGATGGAAATCCTAACAGGTTTATCAGTCAAGATGAAATCTCACATTACACACTACAGTGTTTGTAGTCCAGAAAGTCCCCTAATTGCTTTGCTTAAATCCCTACAAATCATTTTGTAGATTACATTGAAATAGTTTCTCTCTCTACCAAAATGTCATTTTTGCTAATAATGGACACTTTTCAACTGGAAATGAGTAATGTACAATCCACCTGACATTTTTGAAGCTGAGTTCATGGAGGCAGGATGTCTGCCAAGGAAAAGTGAGATTGTTACCTGCACTCCTCTGATTAATATCACCGGATGTTTAGCTACTGTGGATGGCAGGTCTTTGCAGTGAACTCTTCCTTGTGGATTCAAATAAATTTTGAAGTATTTGCCCCAATGTTTGTCATATTACAGATTACAGATTGAAAATCATTGCCTAATGTCTTTGGGCGGGCTTTCCTCATCTCTGTCAGGATTTGCTAATATCAAGCTTTCTTACCACTGAAATAGGGAGAATGGTGGTTTTTTGGGGGGGGGTATTTTCACAGTTTCCTGGAGAAGTGCCTGCTGTGTGGAGTCTGAAAGGACCTGCTGCTCTCCAGCCACCACCAAAGCTTTTCACAGAAGTTCTGTGGAAAGTAAACTCAGTCAGTAACGACTTTCCAAGCATCCAATATTTTTAAAGCATGTGTACTAAGCTATAGGCACCTGCTGAAAATATGCTGCTTCATAAAATGCATTTCAGAAGACCAAACAATTTTTCACAGTTTCTGGTAAATAATTAAAACACTGCCTTATGCCTCTTATCTGGGCCACAAAAGGTTTCAAATTTAATGAAATAGACATGTAAGAGCCTCAGATACTGGTTACAATAAAGAGATGGACTGTTAAGCTTTACAATAACTGCAGCAGCAACAAGACTCAAAATATAAATAATTAGTTGAATTTTCAGACACTTGGCTGAATTGCAAATTTAATATCATTTCATTGATTCTCTGCATAGCTAACACACATTTATATGTATTTGAACAGTGAAGGGGGAGAGAAAGCAGAGATGGGAAGTCCTTACCTTAAAGTTAATCAGATTGCTTTTGACTTAAATTCCTCTAGGAATGCTGAATAGGTCAATAGGCATTGTACCCCAGTAATTACCATAGAAGAAGCATTGCACTATTAAAAATAAACAGTGCCTGGAATTTATTTCTGAGCATTTGCCTTATGTGTTCATATAAAATGTCTGAACAATAGTAACTAACGTGTAATTATAGGTATTTTAAAGCTGTTATAATGAAACAATAGCTTAAATGTGAAATCAGACTTTACAACATTTAAAATGAATAAACATTTATTCTGATTGTAGTTTATGAAAATTCTAGTTGTAATCTCTCACTACACTGAAGTTTCTTTCCAATTTTCCAGTCAATTCTAAGCTTATGAAGCCCAAACACTGAAGTGCTCTGTGCAAACTGTGTATGCCTCTGTATTATTATTATTATTATTATTATTATTATTATTATTATTATTATTATTGAAATTGCAAGTTTTGGGCACAATTTTTAACAATATGTCTGTTACAGAGGTTTCTCAGATTCTGGCTTGGTGTTTGCAGTAGAAAGGCTGAGGGATCCTGTGATGGCACAGCCATTTTTGCTGGTCTTATGAGACCACAGGTCATGCCTTGTGATTATGGTTATCACTCCCATTAGTCTATTTAAAGACTTTACTCAGAGAATTTCAATTTATAGCAACTGTGGGCCAAAAAACTCCCTTTCCAACCTATACAGAGAGTATGGGAGCTTGCTTTTGTAATTCCCTTGCTTGGACATCTTAAAATCACTCCATGGACTCCTTATGGATTTGGAGGCTGCAAATTGGAAGCCCATAATTTCATTTATACACGCAGTGTGGAGCATTGGTCACACAGTATTGCACCAGGGGAACTGCTGGGGCATCAGGCACCTCAAGGAATAGTGGTTTAACACTGGATATTCACAGCAATTATCACTGTGTTTTTCTCCTGTCCTCTCTCAAAGCCATTTACAGTTGTTCCAGCTTATGCTTATGGTAAGCAAAACTCTGTGGTGAAATATAAAACATTTCATTTTGTTTTGTTTTGTTTTCTGGCCAGACTCATTATAAAAGTAAGATATTGCTTATGGGGCACCCAGTAACAGGTATGTAAGAACAGGCAATTCTCATAAATAGATGTGTTTATTTTCATTCATGGCAGTGCTGCTGGGCAATTAACACAGCTTCTTTTCTGGGTGACACTGAGGTCACAATTCTAACCCAAAGGGCATTATTGCTTACTTGCTGATATATATATATATATCGATATATCTATTTATCTATCTATCTATCTGTATGTGTGTATATATATATAGTGTATATATATATATATATTTACTGAAAAGGATTGCAACTTGAGCCCAAAGTGACAGAAAAAATGTTTTTTTAATATATTAATTTGGTCACAATTATGTCTGGAAATGAGCATAACAGATGTGAAACAACTTCTTGAATTTAAAAAGACAATTTCTTTTGCAGCCAGCCCTCTATGGATCACATTTGAGGTCATTAAATCATTAGCAGGCAGCAGGGAGACTGTAATTCTGCTTTTCTTCAACCTAACTGTTCCACTGTGCAACCCCTTTTCTCCTCACGTTGGCATTTCTACTCGAGTTGATTACCAACGTGATCTTTGAATAAACCTGCTGGTTATACGAGAAAAAATGAGCATCCGAGTAAAGCTGTTAAATCTATGTTTATAAAATTATCTCCCTGGACTTAATTATCACCATCCTGCTGCATGCTCTGATTCTACACTTGCTTATCCCTTAACTTCATTCTCTTGTTTGATAATACAGCTTCTCATAATCCACACAAGCCTTGCAATATATTTTACTCACTTGCTGACATTTCACTTTGTTGTTGATATTCATCCCTGGGTATCCCAAATGCCTGTCAATTAATCAGTCATAAGTCTGCAGAGTGTTATTACAGCCAGGGACTAAGCACCCAGCTTTCAAATGAGGCAGCATTTATCAATCCATGTGACTCTCATTGTGAAAAAAGAGAAATTGTACTCTGCCAGCAGCCTTTAGGGTGATTAGACTACAAGGCAAACTCTGGACCAAATACTTCTGGATCTACTGGAGATATCTTAAAACTTCAGTGAGTTTTGACTCCTTCTAGTTTTATCTCTTGTGATCTGCTAATTTTTCTGTCTCATGATTAAAAAAATACTTGGAATCCTGTGTGGCCTTTAAATGCTCTTTTGAAAATTAATATTTCCATGAATTTTAAGAACAAGAACTGGTTGAAGCAGCTGCAGAGAAAATACGGGTTAGCTTTTCTTCAGATTATGGAAGAAATTAAAAACTGAAAAACACTTTTGGTAATCCTTCCCCCTACTTTTCCATGCACAATTTCATGCTTTCCATCTGTTCAACACACTGTGGGGGTTTTATTAATGGAAACAGACTGTTTCTTCAAGAATGTGAAGTCTTCTGTAAATTAAGAGCAATGATGACCATGGATGGAGTGTGAGCTGCACGGCACAGCTTGAAACCTGAGGCAGGGTTTTCCTTCTGCTTGCTCCCACCAGGCTTACCTGTGTCAAAGGCAAAGCCAAGAAAGCATTTCAGTAGGAAATATCAGTGTATTCCGCTTAAGAGAGCAGCTTCCCAGGCAGTGATTTATTTTCTGATCCCACTCTCCACTCATCCATTTGCTATGAAAGCCCCAAGCTCAGGAGACATTACTGGCTATAACTGAGCAAGGGTGTCCATGTGTAGCAAATATGGGTTTTTTTAGTTGTCTAATCATTGATGTACTCTGTCCTTGTTCCTCAGGAGTGTCATAATTAATGGTGAAATATTTACTGCCCCAGAATACATTCCAGCTGTGCTTCATCCAAGGAATCTAACTTATGGCTCTGTGTAAAATGCATTTTATGAAAGAAATGCTGTGCTGGGTGTCTAAATGTGAGGTGGAATTTAAGGGATACTGAGAGTTGTATAGGCCCTCGGATTTATGAACCCAGGAGAGACTGTAAAGCTTTTGCTGTACCAGTAGCTTGCAGTGTCTAAAGAGGTGGAGTGACAGATATGTGAATACTCTGATGATGTTTCCTTATTGCTCCTTAGCACATGCAAGGCCCACATACCTGCTGCTGGCATAACAAGCAGGAGAAATATCTCCAGTTTTTCATTCGTTAGTGTCTCAACAAAATTCCTGACAGACTCAAGGCTGGCTAGCAGTCAGGGCTGGCTCTGAGCTGCTCAGCAGGAGAAGCTGACATCAGCGTTGTCATTCAGGGGAGGAACAGCGAGATTTTGGATTCAGGGAAGGTACAAGTGGCATGGGAGGGGAGGTCGAGGCTTTTAAGAGCTTCATTCTTGTGCTGCTGTTTGAGGGAAAGGGATGCACAGATTTTAGGCCATCCACCTTCACATATATATGAGCACAGGTAGGTGATGAAATGATCAGCTCTGTCTGCACTCAGGGCTGAGTCTTTCAGTGAAAGATTAGTTTAAATATAGATGTTTCTAAGCCAGCTGTGAGTTACTGTCATTTTCCTCCTTGTCTGATAGTTCAGAGCAAAATTTTTTGTATATAAGTAATTTATAATATAAGATACATTGTGAGAAGAATTATACTATAATATAAGAAAATATAAGAAACTTCCAAATTTATTTTTTAAAGTTATTTGTGAAATGTCTTCCTCAGAGGGAATGGTTTTCAAAGAGAATTCCTGTTCTGAAAGAAGCAAAAGGGGGATTTAATTTACATCTTTCTAATCTGGGATACATTTTCCGACTCGTACAGTAGTAATTTCTGAGAAATATGTGATCTCTAGATTTTTTCCAAATCACTTTTCATCCAGGTGCATGAAAAAAGGCCAAACCTGAGACCTTTGAAATCTTGCAAGACAAGAAAGTAATTCCATCCAGATTTATTTGGCCAGTCTAAATGATTTACACGTTTACTCTTGATGATATTTGATGAGTAATGATACTCAGTGAATACTTGAGCACTGGCTGCTGTAGGGGTAAAGGGGTGTAGGGGAAATCAGTGCAGAAATCTGAGGCAAAGAAATGTCAGTCATGAAGTTGTCAGAGTAAGAAAAACTAGAAGTATAATTAGCAGAGGTGTAATCCAAATCTCTAAAAAAATCTTAAGTGTCAAATTTGTGCCTAAGAACCTTTTATCTGCTTTGTACTTCCTTGATCTGGTTTTAGGCAGAGCAGAAGCGCAGCCTGAAGGGAAGTGGCAGTGGGGTGACTGTCAGCACTGCCAGCAGCTGCTGAGGACTGTGTGTGCTACAGAAACAGCTGAAGGCCACAGCTGGAACCAGACTTGAGAGTCAGGACAAGTACCTGCAGACACAATTATTTGTGTGCACATGCACTCATGCATGCAGCTTGTGCTGGGGCTGGTTGATCGTGGAAGCAGCAGCTCTGCTGGCACCATGTGTCTGCTGAGCCCTGCAGCAGAGATACACACAGATTCTGCTTTTGTTACACTGCTCCCTCAAACAGCCCAGCTAATCTGATAAAAACATATCTGTACCTGCTCTAGGGGTTAGCAGAGCTAAGCTTTGAGATATGATTTGCATTTGCTTATTTATTTAACATTCACAACCGACACAGCTGTTCCAGCAAAGCTTTGCAGGGCAACCTGAACCCTGATAAAATGACACTGCACTGCTAACCTTTGCACAGTGCAGTGCCATATTTTAGGCAAGGCTCACTCTGTTTTTATTGGGATGTTCAATGTAATGTAGTACCGTAATCTGTCAGTCAATAAAAATGCCATTTCCTCCCCAGGCTGTATGTGTTCTCACCTGTTACAACAATATTGAAATGATGCCAGTTGCATCGTGTTTGTAAACAGTGCCAGATTGGAACTGCATGCTCCATTCTGTAGGATCATGTCTATTGTGTGATGTGGGCATCACTCAATTACCAGCTCCCTTTGTTTTCCCTGGATTTCTCCTTGACATTTATTTCTGGGAAGGCAGATCCTGCAGGCAGCTTTATTTGTGGTTCAGGAAAAAGACACATTTTAATGCCCTCACACCATATTTATCATCATCTTACCTGCCTTGCAAAGGTAGCTGCAGATGTTGTGATGGATGGAGGATGACTTGATCAGTTTTTCTGTGATTTCTGTAAGTGCTGTTCTTCATCTTTGGGCAAAGAGACACAGTGTAATTTCTTGTGGCTGTGCTGCACAACAGAGCTCTGATCTCTTGGCTCTTCACTGTCTGTGTAAATAACTATTGCCTTTTAAAAGAGGTTTTGCCTGATCAGGTACTGAAGTTGCTGTGCTGTGCTGTTTGGCAATGGCTCAGAAGAGAACCTGCTTCTCATCCTCCCACCCCTCTGGGGGTAAAAGTATTGCAGCATCAGGTGGGGTCGTTTATAGCTTAAAACCCCAAAATAATGTAGTTGCAAATTAGATATACACATCCAGGGAAGGAACTACTAAGGATTTCACATTAATAGAGAGCTTTGTCTTTTAAATTGAAGGTAATAACTTATTTTTTATATTAATGTGGTTTTGAACTGTTTCCAGCGTATTATCATCAAAGGGACATACTGTTAGGTAAGAATGTAGTTGTGCTCCCTGAAGAGCAGAGTTCAGTGTTGTCATCTCATTTGTTATCCCACTTCATTTCTTAGTGCAGATTTATTCTGTCCCCATCTGCCTCATGCTCCTTTTAAACAAAGCTTCAAACAAATGAGTCCAGGTAGACATAATTCTCCTCCCTATTCTCAGTGGCAATGTTTCCTTGGTGCCTGTGGTGAGGAGGACTTTCTCAGCCCCTTCTTTACTCCTGTTTCTTTGGAAGCAGAGCTCACTGTGGGATTGGAGCAGCCACCATTGGTGGCAGCTGGCCATGGCTGGATCCTGCTCTGGGGTGGTGGGACTGCAGAAACTGGGGTGCAGGGTGCAGGACTGTGCCATGCAGCTCCCTGCCTGGAGGGTGTGCAGAGACTGAGGGGCACAGGTATGGCCCTGATGATTCAGACTGCAGGCATTCATCTAATCCCCCGCTAAATGCCTGGCACTAGGACCTGACTTTTTCTCCTTAATCAGATGAATGAACACAAAATGTGACTCTTCCCTACTGTCTGTGTTGTATTAAAAGCTCTAAAACCCCCAGAGATTAAATAACATTTCCAGAAATCAATCTCACTAGCTACTCACTGGGGTTTTCTTCCTTCTAATATGCAGTGAAGATATAAAAGCCTAAAACTGGAATAAACAAAGTCAGAAGATGAATATTCTGTTTTCAGACACTGGATTCCATTACTTTTTTGAGTAGAAGGAGGAAATTGTTGTAAAATTGCAATGAGGCAACTTCGTCAGTAGGAAAATAACTGGCGTGCATTTTGTTTGTTCTTCACTATTCTTTTTTAGAGAATGAATCTTCTTTTTTCACTGTAAGGCTTGGTCATAGGTTTTAACAAAATATAGTTTGGGATCAGCTCAAATGCTGCGATGTCTACTTGCAGCCAGGAAATATCTCCTATTCAAGAGACAGAGCCATGGAAGAAATTCTGATCTCCCTCAGGTAGCAGCTTTAGAAAACTTGCCTATGTTTGATAATATAGGAGAGTCTGTGGAGCAAATTAAATAAGATTATAGATTTGGATTAGAATAGCTCCCAAGACTGATCTAACCTGCACCAGAACTGGGCACAGCCCCTTTCTTCCCAAAAGAAGGCTTCATAGCCAGGCCTTTGGTTATCTTTGTGCCCCAGTGATCCAGGCAGATCAGGTCTGATGGTGAGCATCAAAGCCAAGCTTGCTCCCATCACTTTTGAAAGGTTACTCCTGTTGCCCGTGTGTTGCCTCATGTGCCTACTGTCTGTTAAATAGGAGTTGTTTTTGCTTCTCCCTCACTCAACAAAAACAAACAAAGAAATAACACACCCCCAAAATAAACAAAATCCAGGCTTGTCTAAAGAAAAGCAGCAAAGTGTCAGTTTTCTTATGCAGAGGGTGACTGCTGTTGTTGAGATGCACTCGTGGTGGGTCTGTGCCCGTGTGTACAGCCAGGCTCATGGCTGTGCAGGCACTGGGCTCAGCCAGGCAGATATCCATTAGGTTCATCTGTTTCATGGAGGCACAAACTCGTGCTCTCGACAGGGGCTTGTTGTGCTGAGACTGTCACTGTGAGTAATGGCTGCTTGTGTGATAACTCAATGCAACTGTTGGATAGTGAATGACTTACTGAGGCTTTTTGTAGAACAACTGTACAGCACAAATTCAAGTTTTTATAAATGGGGACTGGTGTCTGTTGTGATAAATCAGATTACTTGTTTTGCCCTGTACTTCCAGCATATTCAATTTGCACCACAGTAAGACAAACTTATTGTGATTACAGACTTACTTTTGCTGTTGAGGGTGGCAATGGTGAAATGCACATCTAATCATCTTGCTTTCAAGATTCTCCAAAATTTCTCCCAGCTGTTGCAGGAGAAGCCACCTGGCCAGCATGCTGTAGGGCATGGGCTGAACCCTGCTGCCTTCAGGAACCCCATACTCTCTGCTGCAGAAGGACTGCCAGGTCCTTGTGGTTGCAGGTGAGGACTGAGTCTCACCTTGCGTGGGTTCATCCTTTGCACCAGGTAAAGCAATGGGTTGCACTACTGATTCTGGAGCTTTCTCCCTGAGTGCCTTTTTCAGGCCTTTAGGACCCAAAAAGCAATAGAGACTTAAAATAAAGAGAATCCAAGCCCCTGGATCAGACAATTTCAGCAGCTCTAAACAAAATAATTTCTCTTCCCACCCACACAGCCTTTCTGAAGTAAGCCATACCCATTTTACTCTAGGTTGGTGCCCCACAGGGGTAAAGCACTGGTTCTCTTCAGCTGCATCTCTGAGGACTCATGCATTCAAGTGTTTTCAGTACCCAGTACAAAATGTGAAGACTGCATGTAAAGTTCATTGGGGTTTCTGAAACTCACTGTGGACTGCTTGATTCCCAGCCCTTTATTTGCCACAGGTAGCATGTGGTGAATGACAGCACACTAGACTGCAAACCAGCTTCCATATTTTAATCCTTTATTTTCTGCAAGGAGAGGGAGATTCTTTCCTGGCATTCCTCCACAGCTCTGCACAGCCTGAAATTAAATTGCTAGAGCACTGCCCTAAGAGGTTTTAATTTACATTTAAACAGTCCAAAGTAGCAGTTACTAAATCTCCTAGTTGGAATAAGCTTAAGGTTCTAGTTAGTCACTAAAGTTTTTGATACTGGGGAGAAAAAGGCATTTAACTGTGAGAATTAAGGTAAATTTTTTTTTACTGTGAAAGGGTATGAGTGCAGGAACTCTGTCCCCCTGTTAGAAGGGTTTAAAAAGTACCAACCCACAGTTTTTAGATACTTCCGCCTCAGCTGAGGAGTGACACAGGACAAGCAGACTTGTCTAACCAGGCTGCTCAGCCTGGAGGAAGAGGAGCATGCAGTTCCTCCACCTGTCCTGTACCCCACTGTGTGTGATTTATCAGCTTACTGGAGACAAAATAAAAGGGGCCAGAAAAGGTCAGAAAGTGTAATTTGATGCATAGGTAAAGGAGGCGTGTGCCTGGAAAATCAGGGGTATGAGAATGACCTTGTTTCCAAATTCTGTCCCTGGCAGAGCCTGGTGAGCTGCTGCATTGACCCCTGGGCTGTGGGTGAGAGGGGCAGCCCCGGCATTCCTTTCTTTTCCTACAACTCCCTTATGCTCTGTCCTTGTGCTGAGACCATGTGAAGCTCTCCAAGGTTCCCAGCTGTCCATCCTGCCCTATCCCCAGCCACTCCTCTGTCCTATAGGACTGGGTTGCCTGTGTCACTGAGAGGCAGCTTTGCAGCTCCACACTTGGACAGCCTTAAACAGTGTGTTCTCTTCTGAGGTTATTGCAAGAGAAGACACAGCAGCTGGTGGAAAATTCTGGTATGTGTTCACAGCACGGGTGGCACAAGGCATTCTGCCCTGTCCTCTGCCTGGGCAGCTGTGAAAGGTGATGCTGCAGTGAGAAAATGGGTCTGGCAGGCAGAGTGAAAACCATATTACAGCACTGGGGAGACGAATCTGTTCCTGGCTTACTGATGCATAAAAGTTATTTTTCTGCAGTTGTTTTTCTGTGTTGATCTTCTTCTCTTTCACAAGGAAATCTTTCCCTCACTGCCCACATCTCCCTGGTGCAAAGAGGGTGATGGAAGGAGTTATGCTCTCACCTAGCAGTGGCTTCCAACTTGTCTCTGTAGTGCCCATGCCAAGGGAGAAGGAGATGTGCACGTAGCCCTGACAACACCTGATGAGGGGCTCCTAGGCTATAGAGCATTGCTGTGGTATGTGAAGCTGCTGCACCTTGATTTTTAAGTCTCTTCCTTGGACTGTGGCACATCTGTGACTTGCTCCTGTGGTGCAATGGATGTCTGACCCATTGCAGTGCCAAAATCTAGAGGCACATTCTAAAAAACCTGAAAAATAAGAGGGTGAACATCCCAATACAAAATTCTCTTAATAAGGTTAGTCTGAAGAATCCCACAGCACAGCCATTCTGTGGAGTTAGTCTCTACTTTTCCTGTATTATTTTTTTTCCTTTGGTATGAAAAATTTATTTTGGTGCTGGGGAAAACAACCCTTCCAATGAAACAATGCTGAGCAATGCTGATCTGACATCAAAACGACTTTTGATATGAACAGCTGAAATGCTAAAAGTTGTATTTCCAGAAACTGAAAGCAGACATTAAGTAGAACATTCACCTGAGCATTAGCAGAGTCTCCTCAAGCAGAATAAAGAGGTAAGTTCCAAGCATCTGTCTGATTAGAAGCTAAAAGGATCTGATTTTACCACTGAGCATACTGTGTAAACATGTAAGCATGCCTTTATCTCCCTTTATATTTTC
This sequence comes from Sturnus vulgaris, assembly GCF_001447265.1. Next base: position 130,056 of record NW_014650894.1, read on the forward strand.
TGTGCTGCAATTTCTTTTCCTTCTTAAAATATTTTCTGTGTCTTTTCTGGAAAATAAAAACACCAGTCCCCTTACCCAGACCCCCCTCTGCACCACCCACTCCATGAATCCCACAGGGTGTTTCTCTGTGTGTTGGAAAAATCAGCTGGGATGACGGATACAAGTACAGGATGTTTACTTTAAACCTAAAACCCAAACCCAAGCTGTTCCTTGACCAGGACCACTATTCCTTGAGAGTCATGTTCCAGGTTACCCTGGGAGCAGCTACAGATGCCATAATGCTGTATGACATTACAGAGAAAGGAGCCAGGTACAAAGTGCAGGTTAGTGTAAAAAAGTGACTTGGTGGCTTAAAAAAAAGAAAATTATAGCAAATGAAGGTATGAATGAGGCAGTCAGTGACCTGTGATATGGTGTATCTGACTCCCTTAATGCTTGACAAATGGTTTAAGCTCAGTGGCTGACTTTGGAGGAATGGAGCATGTACTCAGCTCAAGCATAAGCATTTTTTCCAGAATAACACAGAAGTTAATGTGCTACAATAAAAGCATCTGCTTTATTTAATGACCCATTTCATCATGTGATTCCTGTCTTTAGCTATGAAATGCCAGCAATTTTCAAGTAGGCTGGGAGTGTCCCAGCATTGATGTGCCTGTTATCTTATTTATGAGAGAGGGAAAGAAGCAAATGAGAGCTGTAAATGATTTCTGTCAATTCTGGAGTTGTCCTCTTCTGACTGGGCCTGACATGGTGGCTCCGGGGGAAACTTCTCATGCCAAGCAGAAATCTCCTCCTTGCCCCTTTCCCTGCTTTCTACCGTTCAAAAACATTGTGTATTTACAGGTAAAATGCCAAACATGTTTTGGGAGGGCTCTGGTGTTGGACTGCAGACTCCACAAGGCAGCACTGGAGCCTCCCTCGTGCCGTGCAGATGGGGGTGAGTCATTCAGAGGTGCTGCTCTAACACTTGCCACTCCTCTTTGCTTCATCCTCTGCCATGGAGCATAAAAACAGATGAGTGCTGCTCTTACTGTCCAGAAACAAATCTGGCAAATAATAAATGGTGATTATAAATAATGCTACTTTATGGAATATACTGGAGCAGATGAGGTTAGTTGCCTACAATTTCACATTCTCCTCACTCCTTTTGAAAAGTTATATTAAAAGAATGAGGTTTAATAAAATATAATCAATCAGCAAGTGCTGATAACTGGAAGATAATGCAATGCAGTTGTACCTTTTGTGTTTAAAAATGACAAGACTTCTCCACTTCACATATTTCTCTAGCTTGTTCTTCTTAGCTTGTTCCTTCAGACACTCCTTTATAGTCCTTTCTGGTATGGACTCAGTTCAGAATAGCCACAGCAGAATTCCTAGCAGGTATGGAAAGCATAATATCTGCCAAGTTTGTTTTCATACTGTGGTCTGCTTATGCATTTATTACAGCTCTACTGTGGGAAAAAATGGAAACAAAGGACAATTGGAAGTAAAGTTCATGACAGCATTGGTTCTCCCACCTCATCTGAGAGGGTTAATTCAGTCCAGACTATTTCTTTAATCCATTTTCTAGCATACTTCTGTGACTGGCTGTGCTGCCTGGATGGAGGAGGAGAAATGGAAAGTGAGGATGGCCTTTTCCTCCCAGTGTCACCAGTGGTGCTGGGTTCAGTGACCCAGGCACCAGGGGCTCTCCAGCCAGAGGCAGCCCCTGGGGACCCTTTTGCCAGTGGGAATTATCCTGTAGCTGATCCATGGAATGATTGTAAGTAGACAAACACATACTCTTCCCAGGTGAGTGTGTTAATGTGTGACATAAAATGAAAGTTGGCTAAAAACATAAAGTAACATCCAGCTTAATTAAGTATAAGCATTCTTTCTTGGTAAGTATTTTTACAGTTAAGCATTTTCTGTGGAAATCTTTATGATGTCCTCTCTTTACATTTTGGGGAACTGAATTCCTTTTGTTCTCCATTATTGCATTTCTATCAAACAGGCAAATATATTTCTTGTATGCTTCTCTTCCATGTAATGTCCTCTTTTTGTTTTTTCAACATGCTGCAGTGCCCATGGAAATCTCTTGTGACCATTGCATTAGACCAAAGTTCAGAGCTGGTTTCTTTCCATCAGAGACTCCTGTTGGCCTCTGATTGTATGCTCACTTGCTACACTAAGTAGATATAAGATTTTTTTTTTTCTTAAGTCATTCTTTATCTATTTCCCAGGTTCCTAGAGCATGGTAATAAAGCTGTATTAGGTTACTTGTTGTTTTTAGGTAGCAACATGTCCTGTTCTGCACTGACTGGAAGTGGAGTAGCCTCAAGATAAAAACAAAAATGCAAAACATTATGGTGACATGACCTTGAAGGAGATCCCCTCTATCACAAATTCTCTCTGCCCCTTGTGTATAAGTAGGGCTGCTAGGAAGAGTACAAACTGTGTGTTTATTTTCTGAGTTTTTCTCATAGTGCCCAAGGCAAGTAATTGGAATTTCATCCTCTCATTGTTAACCGTGATACCCAGAATTCATGTCTTAAAGGGCAGTTTATCTCTGGAGAGCTAATATATAAAAAAGTGGTAAATTCTTACAGAGCAGTTTCATTTCCTGTGTGTATACAGATTTGGATTTAGTTTTGCCTATTGCAGATGAATTTCCTATTTTTTCCCCCGGCATATTTTCTTATTTCTCTTGTCCTTGATATGCACCTGGAGAGGACTGAAGTGGATTTTTTTCTGACTTTTGCAACACAAAAGAATCATTAAATAAGATCTGGATTGTGGTTCCAAGTTGAGCCCCCACTTACATCTGTGAGAGAACACTAAAAGCACAGAAAAAGGATGTAGCCTATGGAAACTCCAGTGATGGAGGGTGTGTATGACTCTGGATTAACTCAGAAGGAGCTCTGGGTCAACTGGAGTCAGAAACTCCCATCTTCCCATTTGTGAAATGACAATCTCATGTAAATCACAAAGACATGACAAACCATTTGATGCTGCTCAGCAGAATTGGTCTGCAATGCCAAGTTGTTTTTGAAATAAGATTCTGTTGGAGACATACTGGGACCCCACTTTGAAGTGAATAAAACTTTCAGGCAGAAGAACACTTCCTAATGTGAGACCATTTCCTCTGCAGCATGTGACATTTTGTTGTAGAAGTTATGGTCAGTTTTAGATGTCTTTTAACTATGTTATGAATTACATCCATAAGGAAGATGAATGTGGAGCAACACATTTCCCCTTTCTCATGGTCACAGGTCCATAGTTTCAGGGTAAGAAGTGTGAAGGCAAGGACATTACATTAAAACTACATTAAAACTTTTTTATAGTTAAGGTTTAGTATCATCCATGCCAACATAATTCCGTTATTCCAGTGAGTAAAGAAGAGCCTCCATTGCTCTAGAGTCAGTCTTACAGGGAATGAAACAGTCAAGCAGCATGATCACCATAAAGTAGACCTTTGATCTTCAAAATTTGGTGGTATGCAGGGTTCACTACAGAACAAGGAATTCTTTGTCAAGTTTAGTGAGAAGTGAAAACAAGTCTGTGTAAGCCTCTGGAGTTTTGATTTATTTTAGGTTCTTGAACAGCACAGATTTACTAGAATATTTTGTTAGTGTCTAATTCCTAAAGCAAGCAACTGGTTTGTGCTGCAGCGTCAGAAATCAGGTATGCAAAACAGCAACAAACATGGGTTTTGTTAGCCAGGAGAGTGCATATTCAGGCATCTTTAAGACTCCCTTAAAAAATATAAAACATTGTTTAAACTCACACACAAAATCATATCAAGTCACAAGTATTGTAACTGAAAATGGGAATTTGTAAACATTTCCAGGCTCAAAATATCTATGAGAAGAGCAAAACTCTTGTGGTTTTGACTGAGAAATTTATTTTTGAAACTTATGGAAAAGGTTACTATTAGAAAATGGATTTACTTTTTGTAGACTCCTGTGCCTGGGGAACACTCTGGTTTCTCAGACCCTTGGATTATTCTGGCAATTAACATTTTTCTGCCCAGGGATGCAGGGCTCATGAATCCAGCTGAGCAGTTGTGGTTTTGCTCAGCTGCTAGCTGCAGCCCAGGAAAGCCGTTCCTCCCTGATTCTGTTCTAATCCATTCTGAACAAGCTGCAGAGAGGGGAGAGCAACTTATGGAGACACTGCATTTCCTATCAAATTGAAGCTTTAATAACTAAAAATGGGAAGGAGAGAGGAGGGAAGGTGGGAGAAGATTCTCTTCATCTCTTGTCCGTCAGGCTGGGATCTGGGGCTACCCTGCCTCCCCCAGCAGGACTGCAGGCACCACTTATCCTCCTGCCAGGGGGCATTGGCAGGGTTTTGTCTGTGTATTGATAGCTGTATTTCTAGCAGGACATGCTGAAATTCTCAAACCTGTTTCTTATTAAGAGTTCATGGCTCAGTTTTCCCTGCCCTGCCCATCCCAATTTAAATTTCTCAAACTTGTGTGCAAAACATCACAGCCTCATAGACATTTGCAGGCACAAGTTTTCTAAAGTAAACAGAAAGCCCTTTGAAAATTGCAATCCTAATCCATTTTTCTTCAGCATAATGTCTGCTTTAATAATGACTGTTGTCTCGTCAATTTTCATCTATGGAGAACTGAAGTAGATAAATGTATATTGATCTCTATTAACTACAAATTGGTTACAAGTTGCCACTACAATCTGAGTAGAAAATTTTTTAAAGATTAAACTACGTAGGTTTTACCTTGTTGGAAAGCAGTGGTATTCTCTGTTCTGGCTGTTCTTGTCCACATGGGTATTGAACTACTGCACTCTCTGGTAGCACTGGTGTACATAAGATTCACTTGAAATTTCCTTTCTCATTTGTATTCAGGTAAATCGCCCATAGTTAATGGTGTCTGATGCTTGGCTGCTTCAGAAACAAAATGAGAAGGTAAAATCTCAAATTTTCCATATCTATTTCAAGTGATTGAAATGGCAAGGGCAAAAATTGCCCTTTTCTGTGGACAGTGGTTGCATCAAATAATTAACAGAATACTTTGTTTATTGGATCATCTGAAAATGCATTTTAGATATAGTGGCAGAGAAATCATAGATATGACAGAAGAAACTCCACCAAATCATTAAATATCTGTCTCAGACAAAACTGCAATGCTAAAGGACAGTTCTGAGTTTGTGCTCTGTTTCATGTCTGATTGCAAAGGATGCTCAGAGGTGTTTTGTCACGCACTGAGTTGTGGAGGGATCTGAGACCAATGACTAAGGAACAAAGGAAAAACATAATGTAATTGTATTGGCAACGTGAACAATGGAATTGAGTGAACCCTCAGCAAGTTTTCCAGCTGCACCAGCCCGTGTGGTGTGGTTGGCAGGCTGGAGGGAAGGGAGGATGTCCAGAGGGACCTTGTCAGGTTTGAGACATGCAAACCTCATGAAGTCCAACGAGGCCAAGTGCAAGGTCTGGTGCCTGGGCTGGGGCAATCCCAAGCACAAGTACAGGCTGGGTGGTGAACAGACTAAGAGCAGCTCTGAGGAGAAAGACTTGGGGATATTGGCTGACAAGAAGCTGGGCTTGTCTCAACACTGCACTTGCAGCCTAGAAAGCCAACTGTATCCTGGGCTGCATCCAAAGCAGCATGGCCAGCAGGGTGAAGGGCTCATTCTGCTCCTCTAGCCTGCTCTGGTGAGACCCCACCTGCAGTGCTGCATCCAGCTCTGGGGTTCCTAACATAAGAAGGGTGTGGACCTGCTGGGATGAGTCCAGAGGAGAACCACAAAGGGGATAAAAGGGTTAGAGAACCTCTCCTATGGAGACAGGCTGAATGAGTTGGGGCTGCTCTGTCTAGAGAAGGCTCTGGGGAGACCTTATAGCAGCTTTCCAGCACCTAAAGGGGGCTTTTTGAAAGGGTCTGTAGTGATAGGGCAAAGGAGGATGGTTTCAAATGGAAACAGGGCAGAGTTGGATTTGCTATTAGAAAAAAATGCTTTACTGTAAGGGTGGTAAACACTGCAACAGGTTGCTCAGAGAAGCTGGGGATGCCCCATCCCTGGAAGTGTTGAGGACAGGTTGGATTGGGCTCTGAGCAACCTGGTGTAGTGATTGGCACACCTGCCTTTATCTTGGGGTGGAACTAAATGATCTTCAAGCGTCCTTCCAACCCAAACCGTTCTATGATTTTATAATTGTTAGTTAAAATCTTTTATATACTCTGTGAAGCAACTGATTGTGGTATAATGTAATTTAGTAAATGCTGAATGACAGACATAGGTACTGGTAGTGTCCTGTATCAGCACTATATTTAGGGGGATAATTTGAGTTCAATAGAGATTACTGATAGGTGCATATGTTCATATATTCATAATGACTTGTCTAAAGGTGTTATTTGGTGTGTTTTTCCATAATTAAGAAGTCTACATGTCACTACTTTTTCTAACAGCATATTCCAGCAGAAAGCACTTTTCTGCTTACAATGAAACCCATCCCTAGGAGCTAACCACAGTTTCAAATAACAGAGGCATTTCAATATGTTACAGAGTCCTGCATATTGGCTAGCTGCTTCTCAATTAAAAGATTTATGATCTATATAGAACAGATGAAAACTGGAACCACCAGCTGTAAACTATTAATGCAAGAGTGGTTGACTTGTGCAATCAGGTAAGGTCAGTTACTCTGTGCCATTGGGAAAGAATAGATTCCATATCACTCAGATCAATGTGCTTCAGGACATTCTCTTAAAACATCCCAGTTTCCAGGCAGCCTGTAGACTCTAACCATTTCCAGAAGCAATTAACGAAATATAATGCAAAGCAAAGCAGAGATGAAAACCAGAGTGAACTACTGACTGTAAAACATGGAGTAAATCTCATGTCACTTCTCGCTTAGTCATAGCTAAGTGCTGTTAATCATCTACTCTCTGTTGCCTTGTCAGGTGAATGGCTGAGATTTTAGATGATTTATATGCCTGTTGTTCATTTTGCAATGCAAATGCCTGGAAGTGCATGTGCTCTGCTGCCAAATGTCAGCTGGGAAGAGGTAACCTGCAGCTTTTTGTGCTCTGGGAGTACCTTGAGCTCCTCTTGAGTCATCCCCATGAGAGATATGACCTTTTTCTAATTCGTTCATAAGCAACTGTCTGTGTAAGTACCACCACATTGTTAGAACCTCTCATCTGCCCAAATCCTGCACCATAACCCTTTGTACTGTAAATACTTCCAGTAATATATGACCAAGCTCTGGGGTCATGAATCTGGTAATATTGGCATTGGAACTTACAGACAGAGGACTGAACATAAGCATTTTGAACAGCTAAATTCAAATGTGTTTATTTTGGAAGAAACAGATCTAAAAGAAGAGTTAAAAGTAGACCAGGACTCTTGTGTGAACAGACTGGATAACAGATAATGCTCCTGAAAAGGAAAAAAACATTTCAGTCCTTCCATTTTTCTTACACAAGCACTGTTGGGCCACATATTTTCCTCTCTGACTCTTCTAAGGGCAGCAAGTACCCTAAAAGATCATCTTTCTGTTTCAGAAGTACCTCTAGCACAGCTTAAAGCAAAGCCTGGGTGGAAATGTAGGTGTTTTATATATGTTTAGAAACTGCCATTAATGTTGTTAGATGCTAAGTTCAGACTTTATGCAGGTAAAAGGAGCTTGGCCTTCATCCTGCCACAGGAGAGAAAATCCCTGTAGCTGCTGGGTGCAAGCCTCACACTGCAAGCATCTGGTGCCACAGAAATGGCTTTAAAATTATTTATTTCACTAATAAGATAAAAAGCTCAGTGGCATTTAAAAAATAAATTTGTCTGTAATGACTCTTTTTGTGTTTCCCCTTGAAGTACCTTTATAGCCTGAACTTCTCTAAAACTCAAGTCCTCTCTCAATATCCCTCAGGACAAAATTTGTGGATCAAAATAATGCCAAGAAATATCTACCTGTTCCTTACTGTTTCCTAGCTTTGTGCTCTCTTCAGGCTTAGAATACTCTAGTGCTCCCCTAGGGATAGCAGTTTATGTAATTTTTTGCAGAAGGGAAAGCTGTATGTGCCTCAGTTGTCTGGTTCAGTATAGTACTTTGCAATATTTTGTCTTTCAAGAGAAGAATAATACATTTTGGCAGTTACTCTAATAGGGGAATACTGAGTCAATATTGGATAGAGAATGTGTTTTCTGTTCTCTCAGAGTAGTGTTTTGTTATGATTTACTTTTTGGTTTGCATTAATTTATTTGCTAATGGCACTAAACTCCTTGTTCATTTGGGATGGGTAGTGGACTAATTTGCTTTATCTGATAATAGATATCATGCTATGAAATGGCCTCAAGCTGCACCATAGGAGAATTAGATATCAGGAAGAAATTATTAAAGGAAAAAGTTGTCAAGCACTGGAATGGACTGCCCAGGGAAGCGGAGTCACCATCCCTGGAAGTGCTCCAGAAATGATTGGGCATGGCACTCAGTGCTATGGTTTAGTGGAAAAGATGCTGTTTGGTAAAAGGTTGGGCTTGGTGATCTTTGAGATCTTTTCCAACCTAATAATTCTGAGACTCTATGGAATTTGTAATCTGTTGCTGTCTGGAACTGTGATGATGTCCAGAAGACAAGATGTGCTCTAAATATTTTTAATGTTCAAGTAGAAAATATATTATGATTTAATTTTTAAATAAAGCATATTCACATCATAACATGCAGGTTGCAAATCTCCATGCCTTTACAAATATTGTTAACAAATTTCAGCTTGGCTTTCTGGATTTTAATTTCTTTTCAAGCCGCCAGTATATACAGAACTCTAAGTCTACTGTACTGGGGGTGTCAGTGACTTGAGAAGTGTAACTTCCTGACATCTGCTGTAGAGTTCTCCATATCTTTTCAGATCTTTTTTCCCTTTCCCAAAGCTTTGTCAAACCCTTTTTGTTAATCTGTAGTAGTTTTTCTATGTTCTTAAATGTTTTATAAGCCTTTTTAATCAGTCCATTATAGAGCAGTGTAAAAGTCACTTGAATGATATGTTCTCCAATAGCCATAGCTTGGCTCGACGCTAACAGGATAAACAGGTCCATAGATCTTTCTACATCACCACCTATTTATTCTTTCCTCAGACCTGACTTATGAGATAGGCTTTATTTATTTCCCTATATCTGAGCAGAAATGCCATGTACCTCTGCTTGGTTAACAAGTCTGTGTGACTGCAGAACTCTTCAGTCATGCTTTGATTATGTCTGTTGTCAGACTTTTCACTTCACATTATCTTTTCATACACATTAAAGGTCAATCTAGGTTGCACTGAGGTAAATCTGAGGCTTTGCACTGGCTTCAGTGAGCCTAATTTCTGTCTCCAAGGGAACACCCAAACTTTTATATGAAATATGTAAGTCGGACATACCTTTGTCTGTTATCTGTTAAGTAACTTAATAATAAAATTTATTATTTAAAGCATGTCACTCTGACATCTGTGAATATGATGTCCAAACAACAGAACCTTTTATTAAATTAGCTCTTGCTATTCAGAGTGGCTGACTCTTACCTTTCAGAAAAGCTCTCTTAAGCTTTTAAATGGGTTCTAATTCTCCATGTAGCTTCCTGCACCATAGAAATATATTTTATGCTTTCTTCACCATTGACTGCTGGGATTAAATGCAATAACATTAACCCATCATTATGCATTGCAAAACCTGTGAAATTCATGTACCATCTGAAAGGAGACTTCCCCCGGTTCATATATATAGAAAGAGTTCATATTTGTTCTGTGAGTCATTTCTCACTTCTGAAATTCATTCCCTGCTATGTGCAAAGGTTGTGTTAGGTTTCTGCATGTGGTTTCAGATTTATGGCTGCAGTGGTATTGCTAATCACAGGAGACAAGTCTGAGATGGAAAAAGGAGTTAAGAATTGTTGGCAGTTCTCTGAGAAGCTATATTAAATCTTCAGATATTAATCATTTCAATGAAGAGAAAGAATATGAAGTGCTATAAGGAAAAGGTTAGCTAAAAACAAATTCCAAGTGTAATAAGAGATGATGTGGAGATTTGGTCAAGTTACTGAGGATGAATTGTAAAAAATTAAATAAGAACAAAAAGAAAATCCAGAAAAATTAAGACATGAAGATAAAACAAGACCATGCACTATAAAATACATATTATATATGTACAACAACAGGGAAAAAACCTATTCCACTCAGTGAAGAGGAAAAGTTGTGGGCAGATGAAAAATAAAATATGGAAATATTTAAATCTTTCTTAGCTCCATTTCGCAGATTATCACTTGACAAACTGCTATTTAGACAGGCAATAACTGGACGAAAGCTCAGGTTAGACCAGTTGAAAGACAGATGGGAGAACACTTAAAGCCGTTTAACAAATTATTTGGATCATAACCTGTGCCAGGAAATTGTAAAAACTGGCTGAATCAATCACAAGCCATTATTAATATTTGAGTGTTTCTGGAGGGTAAAGGAAATTCTGAAGGAATAATAACTTGGTACCTATTTTTATCTTATTAGGAATAGAAGGTTTTTATTCTTCATTTTGGAAAAGAGAAAAACAAGACCCTCCAAATATTAATTTTTTTTCTCTTTGGATAGGACAAAAAGAAATGGACTTTCAGTATAGCAAAGCAAGTTTGGATGAGACAGTAAAACATTAAAAAAAAAAAAATCCCTAAATCTTTCTAATGTTAAAGGGGTATATATTCATGGACACAGGTTGCTTTGGGAGTTATGAGGGCACAATTGTGGTGCATTGTTAAGATTAGGTTAGACAAGCATCTGCCAGGAACAGTGTAGGAACATTGGACCCTGGTTATAGGGAAGAAATGGATTATATTGTCTCTCAAGGATCCTTTCAGGTTATTATATCATTATTCAAAATATCTATTTTGAGTGTCCTAACGTCTAATTCTGCCCCCTCTCTTTGTGTTTTGCAGCATGATTGTTTTGTGTGGCTGTCTGTTATTTCTATAAGTTTATGATTCTTAAAGCAGAGACTCAGATTTTTTGCAGCACCTGTTAATAAGGATTTAAATTTGTTGGCACCTGGATGCCTGTTACAGACCTTTCTCTAATGGCACTAAAACCAGAATCGTTAGAAGGTTTTTGGTTTTGAATACAAAAAAGTCAAACTACCTGAAAACTTACTGCAAAAAAATAAGATTTTTTTAGGGGAGTGGGGAAGTAAAGGGAGTATTCTAATTTTGCATGATAGGATAGCAATTTAGAGAGTTTTTCCCGGCATTATAAGTTAGTGTTTTATGTTTAGCTTCATTTACAGTAGAAAAGTCCTAAAAATGGCCAGGGTGCAGGGTAATTCCAGCTTGAATTTCATTGATAAAAGTAGGACCAGCCTGAAATTTTTTCGGTGAGTGAGTCTTGCAGAAGCAACACTTAAAGGATTCACACCATGCAGTTCAGGTGCAATATATTTTGGCTAAGCCAAAAGTATGAAAAAATAGTCACCATCCCTGGAGATATTTAAAAGATGTGTAGATGTGGCACTTGTGGACATGGTTTAGTGGTGGGCTTGACATTGCTGGGTTAATGGCTGGACTCAATCTTAAGGGTCTTCTCCCACTGAAG